>JACEFZ010011485.1:0-100000 GCA_014155875.1 Cepaea nemoralis
TCATAATGGGTGGATAGTTTGGGAGTAGAATTAACAGAGCAATCATAATGGTGGATAGATGGTAGTAAAGTTAACAGAGCAATCATAATGGGGGTGGATAGTTGGCAGTAGAGTTCACAGCAATCATAATGGGTGGATAGATGGTAGTAAAGTTAACGCAGCAATCAATGGGGCGATAGCTGGTAGTAGAATTAACAGAGCAATCATAATGGGTGGATAGTTGGTAGTAGAATTAACAGAGCAATCATAATGGGTGGATAGCTGGTAGTAGAATTAACAGAGCAATCATAATGGGTGGATAGTTGGTAGTAGAATTAACAGAGCAATCATAATGGGTGGATAGTTGGTAGTAGAATTAACAGAGCAATCATAATGGGTGGATAGCTGGTAGTAGAATTAACAGAGCAATCATAATGGGTGGATAGTTGGTAGTAGAATTAACAGAGCAATCATAATGGGTGGATAGCTGGTAGTAGAATTAACAGAGCAATCATAATGGGTGGATAGTTGGTAGTAGAATTAACAGAGCAATCATAATGGGTGGATAGTGGTAGTAGAATAACAGAGCAATCATAATGGGTGGATAGCTGGTAGTAGAATTAACAGAGCAATCATAATGGGTGGATAGTTGGTAGTAGAATTAACAGAGCAATCATAATGGTGGATAGTTGGTAGTAGAATTAACAGAGCAATCATAATGGGTGGATAGTTGGTAGTAGAATTAACAGAGCAATCATAATGGGTGGATAGTTGGTAGTAGAATTACAGAGCAATCATAATGGGTGGATAGCTGGTAGTAGAATAACAGAGCAATCATAATGGGTGGATATTTGGGAGTAGAATTAACAGGCAATCATAATGGGGGATAGTTTGGGAGTAGAATTAACAGGAGCAATCATAATGGGTGGAATAGGTGTAGTAGAATTAACAGAGCAATCATAATGGGTGGATAGTTGGTAGTAGAATTAACAGAGCAATCATAATGGGTGGGGTAGTTGGTAGTAGAATTAACAGAGCAATCATAATGGGTGGATAGTGGTATAGAATTAACAGAGCAATCATAATGGGTGGATAGTGGAGGAATTAATCATAATGGGTGGATAGTTGGTAGTAGAATTAACAGAGCAATCATAATGGGTGGATAGTGGTAGTAGAATTAGAGCAATCATAATGGTGGATAGTGGAGTAGATTAAGAGCAATCATAATGGGTGGATAGTGGGAGAGAATTAACAAGGAAAAATTTGGATAGTTGAGTAGAATCAAAGGGTATATGGGTAGGAGCTGTATGGTTAGTGCAATTATGCATCATATGGGTGGATAGTTGGCAGTAGAGTTCACAGCAATCATAATGGTGGATAGCTGGTAGAGAATTAACAGAGCAATAATGGGTGGATAGTGGTAGTAGAATTAAAAAGCAATCATAATGGGTGGATAGCTGGTAGTAGAAACAGCAATCATAATGGGTGGATAGCTGGCAGTAGAATTCAAGCAATCATAAGGGGGAGTGGTAGTAGAATAAAGGGACATTAATGGGGGTGGATATTGGAGTAGAATTAACAGAGCAATCATAATGGGTGGATAGTGGCAAAGAGCAATCATAATGGGTGGATAGTGGGAGAGTTCAAGCAATCATAATGGGTGGATAGTGGAGTAGAGTTACAGAATCATAATGGTGGATAGCTGGTAGTAGAATTCACAGCAATCATAATGGGTGGATAGCTGGCAGTAGATTCACAGCAATCATAATGGGTGGATAGTGGCAGAGTTAGGCAATCATAATGGGTGGATAGCTGGTAGAGTTAGGAATTAGGCAATCATAAGGGTGGATAGTTGGAGTAGAATTAAAGAGATAAATGGGGGGATATGGCAGTATAAGAAATGGGGGATACGCAAGTAGCAATCATAATGGGTGGATAGTGGCAGTAGAGTTCACAGCAATCATATGGGTGGATAGCTGGGAGTAGAATTAACAGCAATCATAATGGGTGGAAGTGGAGTAGATTACAGGCAATCATAATGGGTGGATAGTTGGCAGTAGAGTTCACAGCAATCATAATGGGTGGATAGCTGGCAGAGTATGCAACATAAAGGGTGGATAGTGGTAGTAGAATTAAAAGGGAATCAAATGGTGGATAGTGGTAGTAAATTTCCCGAGCAATCATAATGGGGGGGGATAGTGGTAGTAGAAAACAAGCAATCATAATGGGGGGGGATAGTGGCAGTAGGTTCACAGCAATCATAATGGGTGGAAGCTGGCAGAGTTAGTGCAATCATAAAGGGTGGATAGTGGGAGTAGAATTAAAAGAGCAATCATAATGGGTGGATAGCTGGTAGTAAAATTTAAAACAGAGCAATCATAATGGGTGGATAGTGGTAGTAGAATTAACAGAGCAATCATAATGGGTGGATAGTTGGTAGTAAAATTTAACAGAGCAATCATAATGGGTGGATAGTTGGTAGTAGAATTAACAGAGCAATCATAATGGGTGGATAGTTGGTAGTAGAATTAACAGAGCAATCATAATGGGTGGATAGCTGGTAGTAGAATTAACAGAGCAATCATAATGGGTGGATAGTTGGTAGTAGAATTAACAGAGCAATCATAATGGGTGGATAGCTGGTAGTAGAGTTAGTGCAATCATAATGGGTGGATAGTTGGTAGTAGAATTAACAGAGCAATCATAATGGGTGGATAGCTGGTAGTAGAATTAACAGAGCAATCATAATGGGTGGATAGCTGGTAGTAGAATTAACAGAGCAATCATAATGGGTGGATAGTTGGTAGTAGAATTAACAGAGCAATCATAATGGGTGGATAGCTGGTAGTAGAATTAACAGAGCAATCATAATGGGTGGATAGCTGGTAGTAGAATTAACAGAGCAATCATAATGGGTGGATAGTTGGCAGTAGAATTCAGAGCAATCATAATGGGTGGATAGCTGGTAGTAGAATTAACAGAGCAATCATAATGGGTGGATAGTTGGTAGTAGAATTAACAGAGCAATAATAATGGGTGGATAGTGGTAGTAGAATTAACAGAGCAATCATAATGGGTGGATAGTTGGTAGTAGAATTAACAGAGCAATCATAAGGGGGTGGATAGCTTGGTAGTAGAATTAACAGAGCAATCATAATGGGTGGATAGTTGGTAGTAGAATTAACAGAGCAATCATAATGGGGTGGATAGTTGGAGTAGAATTACAGAGCAATCATAATGGGTGGATAGCTGGCTAAGTAGATTAACAGAGCAATCATAATGGGTGGATAGTTGGAGTAGAATTAACAGAGCAATCATAATGGGTGGATAGTTGGTAGTAGAATTAACAGAGCAATCATAATGGGTGGATATTTTGGTAGTAGAATTAACAGAGCAATCATAATGGGTGGATAGCTGGTAGTAGAATTAACAGAGCAATCATAATGGGTGGATAGCTGGAGTAGAATTAACAGAGCAATCATAATGGGGGTGGATAGTTGGCAGTAGAGTTCACAGCAATCATAATGGGTGGATAGCTGGCAACAGAGTTAACGCAGCAATCATAATGGGGGCGGATAGCTGGTAGTAGAGATAACAGAATAATCATAATCTTCTTCTTCTTCGTTCATCCGGAGTTTTTTTTCGGACGTGATTGCGTTGTGCCTGTTTACAGCAGAGCTGCGTTCTTGCGCCGTTAGGCCGACACATCCGACTTCTGCGGGCATTTGTTGACCGGGTTAACCTTCCCGGGGAATCATAATCTGATTCTCTATTGCATAAAGTTCAAATAGGACAAAGTGGCATGAATGAATACTTCATGAATTTGAATTTAAGTGTGGGTCTGTCAGTCCCTCTTTAACATGTTTAACCAGCATGTCACTTAAATGATCAGCACCTACATCTTGGGTCATTTGTCACAGGAGATGGAGCATCTATGGTTTTACCCATTGTGCTATATCAATGATGTGCCCCATTTGTGGTCCTTGCTTTCTGTCTTTGCCTCTGTGCACCAGAATGTTTCAGACTGTCCTTTCTTAACACCTGTCTCTGTAGATTCACAGCAGAAGCTCCAATTGTTCAATAATCACAATGAAAATGACATGAATATTACTTTCATAGATTATGTACTAGTGTCAGGTCTTAGATATAACTGAGCTACCGTATGACACTAGACGTTACTACTTGGCTTTCTGTTAGCGCCGAATGTTGGGCAGCGCTCACCAAACCTGACACCCCACATTGTGCCGATGGCTTCGGGTGGAGGAGAGCAATTAGGAGCGTCAAGCCTTATCCTTGTGCAAGGAAATGCAACCTACAGACTAAATGTCATGGCAGGGCAGACCAAGCTCCGAGCCTTGGTTGGCAACTGGTCTAGGATGGAAGCTCTGACAGACAGTTACAGCATTGCTGTGCTGATCCAGCAGCTTTTTTTTGGTTCCAGATGTACTGGTGTTACCTTTCTTCTGGAGTAAAATGTAACAAACTATTGTCTGTCAAGATGGCAAGTGCCAGTACAGCACAGATTATGTACTATGCTGCATGTAAAATGAGGATATACTAACACCAAACATACACTGTTTAATGCAATTTGACATCTGAAGTGAGGTCCAGAATTCAACCCCATGCATTGGAACAAAGCTGATCTTTTTACCATACCGTTATTGGTGCTTTTTGAATGATCCTACATGGAATAGATATTTATGTGAAAGGATTTCTTTTGATAAAAAAAAACTAACCTTCTTCCCTGGAGATATTTGGCTTATACCAGTATTTGGACATGTCCTTAACAAACTTGGGTGTAGTGTGAACCATTTCTGAGTCTGAAATATCCCAAATACAAATCTTATAGTTTAACATAATACAACTGTCTGATAATGTATAGTTTACAAATATGGATCAAGAGAGTACTTTAAGAACAAATATACATGTTAACTCTAAAAATATAAGAATATACACACTAACATTAGCATCTATAAATTTAGAATCTGTAAATTAACTTAGAATATAAACTCAACAGATAAGCATATATATACAGATTAACTCTCGATAGATTATCATATATACTTATTAACTCATAAAATATTACCATACATAGATATATATCTATGCCCCAAATAGGGGATAAGGCAGAAGAAGACCATTAAAGTCGCTTACTCATATCTAAACATTCATAGGTTTCAGCAACAATGAGATTATCACATACTATCTATAGTAAATCACTCATGCTTGTGACATTTTGATCACTATTGGTCCCAACCTATTTGATCAATTTCAACAACCCACTTGAAGAAAGCATGTGTTTTAATATTCACTTCCATTCTAGGTTGACATATAGGTAAATAAATATTTGAAAATCTGCTCAGAAATAGTGTAACACCTTTCTTCTCCTGACTGCTCCTCCAGTAGAGCAGTGATCCAAAACACATGCTTCAAGCCATTATATTCTTGGCTATCTTTCAGCTCCCCTTTTCCTGATATTCACCCCTGTCTCTATCTCTTCTCCATATGTTTCTAGTTCGCTCTATTTTGCTGGCACTGTGGGTTATATACAAGTGTCTATACTATATTGTTTAAAAAAAAAAAAAAAAAAGAAACATTGCAGTTTCAATTGCAAACTTGTACCAACATTTTATTGGCGATGCTGATTCGCCCAATGCAGTCAGTTTTGGCGATGCCTGGTCCGTAAGAAAAGGCTTCTTTAGGGTCTTCTAGGCCAAAGACCAACGCAGTGCAGCCGGTTCCTGACCGTTTGATCTTAACTTTTATGAGCTCGTATTGACTGACTGGACGATGCAGATGCAAATTGATTCCTAAGGTGACGCAGCTGTATGAAGCGGTCTTTGGCAGCAATTGTGATTCTGGGTCTTCCACTGTGTGGCTGGTCTGCTACTGAGCCAGTTTCTTGAAATCCCCTCCAAAGGCAACAAATGGTGCTTCTAACCACATTAAAGTCTCTGGCTACTACACTTTGTGACTGACCAGCCTGTGAACGTTCAATCATAAGTCGTTCTGTAGTGAGATGAGCTATACTTGCGCATTGAAGTTTCAACTGAATTTATTTGAGGAGCATCAATCTTTTATAGGCATTCAATAATATGGTCAGAGAGTTTTGTATTCAGTAAGTTTCATGGGATTATCATGAACCTATCATGAGTTATTGTCAAAAATGTTTTGATCTTGACCTCTTTCATGACCTCACGAATCATGAGGTGAGTACAATTCAGGTAACCACGAGAAGTTAATGACCAGATGGACACAGTTGATAGGTTGACTGTTGTCCAATCAGCCAATCTTTTATAAAAGTAACACCCAAAATGTTGTTTCTTTTTCTGAACAGTATTACTGAGGGTCTTCGTGGCTAAGGGCTTATGGATGCGATTCGTAAGCCCACTTACCTGCGTTCAAAACAAAACTGTGACCGATTTGGCAGCAGACTGCATTGCACTGGGCTTTTAACATGTTGGTATGGGAGCCGGTCGTTCAGAAAAACAATGGCAAACTACTAAAGGTAAACTTGCCAAGACATCAGCAATAGCAGTAAAATGCTGGTGTTGGCAGCGATGTCCTGTAAACAGGATATGCAAAAAAAAAAAAAAAATACTATTACCATGTTTTCTCAGTGTATGTCTTACCCAGCGCCAGATTTTTTCTCCACCTGTTGACTGACTGAATCTTAGTTCCTTCCATGAACTCTACATTGGTATTTCTGTCATACCATTTTAGTTGTCATTAGGCACCAAATAATGAATGTATAGTTTATAGATAATTGTTTTAGTTGTTTTCCATGTTTCTAATCCCTATAGTAGTACTGATTTAATATTAGAGTTTAAAGTTTTAGATTCTGTTGAGGTTAATTTCTTTTCGCAGGCGTGTTAACGAAGTTGATAGTGAGAGCTGAAGTCAGGAGTGGAATGGAACAAGGGTTTGATGACTGCGCTGATGATCTCGCTGCCTGACTGAGGGAAAGACTGGCCGACTATCCCCCATGCAGTCATGACTACAACATGTGATGGCCTTAGAAAACCCCCCTCCCTCCCCCCAAAGACACCACCCCACAGCCACCATTCACCACCCCATACCCACCACACCTCTATCACCCATCACTCCATACCTCTATCACCCATCATCCCATACCCCACCATTCCATACCCCCTTCACTCCATACCCATCAACCATACCTACAACCCCATACATATCATACCTACAGTGGGGAAACTGATTCAGTGTAAATATTGTAACATTTCCTTTGAAACTTAGTATCAAATATTACTTTATGGCTGAAGTCAGCAAATCTAATAGATGCTATGTGTGGAATCAGTTACAGAATTTCTATGTAATAGATAAGACTCATAAGAAACTCAGCTCTGCTGTAATCTCTAAACACACAAGCATTTCTGTTGATGTATCATTTTCTGGAAACTTACCAGTCAGAGAGGAAAGACTCCCCCTACGAGACAACCCGAAGTAAACACTCGGTGAACTCTGTCCAGTCATGGAGTGTGGCCCTGGACTGATAACTGAGCCAGACATGTTGTGGGCAGAGGACAGCTGTTGTCTCAGTGTGTTGAAGTTGCCAGGAGATGGGGGGCTGCATGGACCACAACAGACACGAATGGTTGAATGTTGGTACAGAAATGTTACAGTACAGACACATTGGCATATACCAGATAAGTTAACATCATGACATAGATACTTTTATTTATAGAATTGTTACATTTACATTGACACACACATTTCCTCAGATACGATAAGTTAATAATGGCATACACAAGTTTCTCCAAATTATTATTACACTACCAGTGAGACACACGTTTCTCAATAGAAAAGCTTAGTAAAAATTGCACAGACATGTTTTTTGACAACTTGCTTTAGCATACACTTCTGAATAGACAAGCTAATTTGATATCATGGCAAAGACATTGCTCCATAGAAATACACATATAGTAAAGACAAATTTCAAGAAAGTTTTACAGGGAAATATTTCTGCATAGACTTTGCTAAGTTAATATCATGGCACACATACACAAGAAATATTACATTTATCGCTGCATTCATACACAAGATAATTTAATATGGTATAGGCATTTCTCCACAGAATTGTTACATTAATTGTTTTGAACACACTCACACACACCCAAAACAAGTTAATATCATAGCTAAAATACAGAGTATAAATGAACAATGGGAAATGTTAAGGGACTCCATTCATCAAACTAGCAAAGAAATATTACCGGAGAGAAGCCAAATAGCTAAGAAACAATGGATGAATGAAGAAATCTTAATGCTGATGAACAAAAAACAAAACAGAGTAAAATGATTAACAAGAATACGCTAAGATAAAGAAATAAAAGATAAATGTGGGAAGGCAAAAGAAAGTTGGTTAAACGAACAATGCAAAAAAATTGAATTAAATGCCAATAAAGATTTTAAAAAATATGCACAGACAAATCAGTGAGCTCATGGGAAGAAAATTAAGAATAAATACAGGGTGTTTGAAATCAAAATCAGGAAAGATATTATTGGAGGAACATGCTATAACAGTGGTTCTCAACCTTTTTTGGTCCGTTCCCCCCTTCACCATATTTTAGGACGTCATTCCCCCCCCCCCCCCCCCCCTCACCATATTTTTAGGACATCATTCCCCCCTTACCATATTTTTAGAACGTCATTCCCCCCCCCCCCCCTTTTTGTATTTCCTCCCTAAAAATTTCCCCCTGCCCCTACACAGTATACGTAATAATTGAAGCTAAATTTAATAGCACATACTAAAACAAGTCTAGACATGTACATAAAATGTGATTTGCGGATCTACTTACGTTATAAAATGAATTTCAGAAGGGTGATGCGTACAGAAGCGTAAAGTATGAAAGGAAAAACAAGATCAAGTAATCGGTTCTTGTATTAACGCGATCTTGAAATAATCTTCATTCCCCCCCCCCCCCCCCTGGAAACTCCAAAATTCCCCCCTGGGGGGGGGGGGGGGGGGGGGAATTCCCCACCGGTTGAGAACCACTGTGCTATAATGAAGAGGTGGAATGAGTATATAAAAGAATTACATGATGGAGAAAGGGAAGAATTAACAGAAGAAAGTAACTTAGAAGGTCCACATATTCTAAAAGAAGAAGTCGCTGACGCTATGAAACATATGAAGAAAGGAAAAACAGCTGGGCCAATTTGGAGTGGATATATTAACCAAAATGTTGAATGATATTTACAGCAGTGGATATTTACCCAGTGATATGCTGAAATCTGTATTTATAGCTATACCAAAAAGACCAGGAGCAATTGATTAAGATTTTCGTACAATTAACCTCATAAACCATATCACTAAGCTTTTACTCAGAATCATAATGAGAAGAACCAGAAAGAAAATAAAATTGGAAATTAGTGAAGAACAGTATGGATTTGTGGAGGAAAAGGGCACAAACAATGCAATTTATACATTACATACACCAATAGAAAGGTCAATAGAGAAACAGAGAAACATATATTTGTGCTTCAAAGATTATACTAAGGCATTTGATAAAGTAAAACATGATGAACTGATTAAAATGTTGGAAGACATCAGCATTGATGGGAAAGATTTAAGAATAATAAAGAACATTTACTGGAACCAAGTAGCAGCAATTAAAATTGGAAATAAAGAGGGTAGTTACAAACAGATAATGCTAGGAGTATGACGGTGTGTCTTGACCCACATCTCTTCTCCCTATATAGCGAAGTAATGAGAGAGAGATCAAAGAGATGCCAGGAATACTAGATGGAGGTTATAATATAAATAATATACTCTATGCAGATGACACAGTATTGGTGGTGGATAAATCAACAAACCTACAACAATTGTTGGACATTGTAGAGAGAGTGCAAGGAAAGGACTCTCCTTGAATATCAAGAAAACAGTAACAATGGTGATATCAAAGAAAATGGTGACACCAAAATGTGACATAGAAATAGAAGGAAACATTCTTAACCAAGTGGATAATTTTAGATACATAGGGGCATTTATAACATCAGATAGAAGATGTACAACAGAGATTAAGGGCAGAATAGGGCAAGTAAAAGCTGCATTTCAGAAAATGAAGAGTATCTTATGCAATAAGTCACTACCACTGAATGTAAGAAAGAGTGTGCTGAAATGCTATATAGAACCAGTTTTGCTGTATGGCAGTGAATCTTGGAATGTAAATGAACAAATTAAGAAGAAATTAGAAGCAACAGAGATGTGGTTCCTGAGACGAATGTTGCGAATTCCTTGGACTGCCAGAGTAACTAACAACGACTGCCTGAAGCAGGCTAATGAAACTAGAACATTATATACAAGAATAAGAAAGAGACAAACATCTTTCTTCGGTCAGGTGATGAGAAGAGAGGCATTGGAGAAAATCGTGACAACTGAAAAGATCGAGGGGAAGAGAGGCAGAGGGAGACCAAGAGAAATGATGCTGGATGGATTGAGGTGGTGGCATGGAGGAATATCAGCAGCAGAGTTGATCCAGAAAACCAAAGACCGAGATCTGAGGAGAGCCATGAACGCCTACGCCAGCTGACTGGGCACTTGACGATGATGATGATGATGAATAGACATTTCTCCACATAATTATTACATGAAGTGTTCCATATGGGATGGAGTTGTTCTGAGGATATGACAACCTTTGGCAGACCTGGTTTGATTCCTTACTGGGACTTGCATGGATTTTTACAAACAGGATAGAGAACTACTTCTATACAAACATGTAATGTTAACGTTATGATAGAGAAATACTTCTATACAGACATGTGATGTTAACATTATGATAGAGAAATACTTCTATACAGATGAAAGAGAAATACTTATATACAGACATGTGATGTTAACATTATGATAAAGAAATTCTCAATCAATCAATCAATCATGTGCCATGCCGGAAAGCCTGGGCGGTCATGACTCACCATTTCACTCGATCACCAGCGTCTCAATACAGATGTGATATTAACATCAAGATGATGAAATTCTATACTAACATGTTAACATGATAGAGAAATACCATACAAATGTGATGTTTACATGATAAAGACATATTTTAATACAGACATGTGATATTAATGTGATAGAGAAATACTTCAATTCTACAAGCCTGATAAAAAAAAAAAATCAACCAACAACGATCAATCAGCCAACAATACCAGAAGACATGAGTGTCTGCTTGATATGCACCCAAACATAAATAGCTAGAATCTTGGGGTCAAATATGCCTGAATGTCTGGGTCACGCTGGACATGGGTGAGAGATAAGGCAGGCATGTGACTAGCAAATGGCGGCTGCTGGCACAACTAATCGGGAAACAAGGGCTGATGGCGTAGAGTTGAATATTGTCAGGTGGTTCTATGTGATTAGGACAGATAGTAATGTGTATAGATTGTGTTTGTGATGGGCAGCTTTGCAAAATGTGGCAACTGGCAAATGTGATAATTTCAGTGCCAAAAAGTTTAGCAAACATAGCATCTTGTAGGGTTAGAAACATGTATGGGTAGTTACTGAAAAGGCTGATTTTTATTTTCTATTTTGTTTATTGTGCATGATTCTCTACTTTCAGTGCACACAGTTCTACACTTTGACAAAGTCAGTTATTCTGTAGTTACAATGACACCTGACAATGTTTTCTATTTACATGACAAGTCAGTGATTTTATAATTAGAATGACACCTGAAAAAGTCAATTTTGTAACTGACAAGTCAGTTTTGTAACTAACACCTGACAAAGTCAGCAACTTTGTCATCACACTAACCCTGACAAAGTAATTGTTTAGCTACACCAATACCTGACATAGTAATTGTTTAGCTACACCAATACCTGACAAGAAATTTTGAACATATAGTGACACCTGTTACAAGAGGAACCTGATGAGATGAGAGACACCTGACAGGCAGTAATTTTGCTATCTATTGCACTAGCACATAATTTTTGTCTTTAGACACCTGACAAAAATCAGTCACTCTATACTTACAGTGACACCTGACAATGTTGGTCATGTTTTGGTGGTATTACTCTATTATGAGTAACAATCATATCAAAATGGTGGTAAGTTTACTGCCACAGACAGGCAGGTGAGTGTCCTAGCAACTGAACCACTACACAACAAGGTTGACAATTGCAGCAATGATCAATTTATGTTGAGCAAACATTATGTTCAGTTTGGCAACTGTTGTGTGTCCATTCATCTGTTGCCATCCCTCCCTTGGTAGCCATGCAGGTTTGAATTAGTCATGTGTGTTGTGAGCTCTGGCAGAAGGCCAACAAGTAAAAAAATACTCACACATGGTACACACACTAGCTCACTCGTTGCAGTGTTGCAGACGTGATCATACATACATATAAAAACCTGCTGCTTGCACAGACAAACATTCACAATCTACACCTGCAGGCAGGGAGAGAAACATTTCAATTCCCTTTAACTCATGCTTTTTCAGATTCATATGCTCATTCCCTCACTGACTGTGCGCGCGCACACACACACACACACACACACACGCACACTAATTCACACATGTTCTCTCCCATTAATTCACATTTTTTTCCCTCTTTCATGCAAACAATAATCTACATTCATGGCTCTCTGACAGAGAGAGAGAGAGAGAGAGACACGCACGCACGCACACATGCACACAAACACACATATGCGAGAGCACGCACACACTTTTCTTTCCACTCACACTAATTCACACACACAAGGCTTTCTCTCCTCTCACTAATTCATGCTAATGACTCTTCCTTCTCTCTCTCTCTCTCTCTCTCCTCTTTCATCCTCTATGTTACACCTTTACTTCACACATAAACATATCTAATCATCACAAGTGAACACTGGAGAGCTAACAACCAACATTGTTCACATCCGTCAGCAGATATGTGGTATGTACCTCACTTGACAATGAACAAACATCACAATACTCAACAGGCAAGTGACCAGATGCTCATTAAATTCTATGCTTATTCAACAGCCATACACAGTTGAGGCCTGAAACTTCACTAGCCATACACAGTAGAGACAGCCACACACAGTAGAGACAGCCACACACAGTGGAGACATGAAACTTACACTAGCCATACACAGTAGAGACAGCCACACACAGTAGAGACAGCCATACACAGTAGAGACAGCCATACACAGTAGAGACAGCCACACACAGTGGAGACATGAAACTTCACTAGCCACACACAGTAGAGACAGCCATACACAGTAGAGACAGCCATACACAGTAGAGACAGCCATACACAGTAGAGACAGCCATACACAGTAGAGACAGCCATACACAGTAGAGACAGCCATACACAGTAGAGACAGCCATACACAGTAGAGACAGCCATACACAGTAGAGACAGCCATACACAGTAGAGACAGCCATACACAGTGGAGACATGAAACTTACACTAGCCATACACAGTAGAGACAGCCATACACAGTAGAGACATGAAACTTCACTAGCCATACACAGTAGAGACAGCCACACACAGTAGAGACAGCCACACACAGTAGAGACATGAAACTTACACTAGCCATACACAGTAGAGACAGCCATACACAGTAGAGACAGCCATACACAGTAGAGACATGAAACTTACACTAGCCACACACAGTAGAGACAGCCATACACAGTAGAGACAGCCATACACAGTGGAGACATGAAACTTACACTAGCCACACACAGTAGAGACAGCCATTACACAGTAGAGACATCCATACACAGTGGAGACATGAACTTACACTAGCCACACACAGTAGAGACAGCCATACACAGTAGAGACAGCCATACACAGTGGAGACAGCCATACACAGTTGAGACAGCCATACACAGTTGAGACCTGAAACTTACACTAGCCATACACAGTAGAGACAGCCATACACAGTTGAGACCTGAAACTTACACTAGCCATACACAGTAGAGACATGAAACTTACACTAGCCACACACAGTAGAGACAGCCATACACAGTAGAGACAGCCATACAGTGGAGACATGAAACTTACACTAGCCACACACAGTAGAGACAGCCATACACAGTAGAGACAGCCATACACAGTAGAGACAGCCATACACAGTGAAGACAGCCATACACAGTTGAGACAGCCATACACAGTTGAGACCTGAAACTTACACTAGCCATACACAGTAGAGACAGCCATACACAGTTGAGACCTGAAAACTGACACTAGCCATACACAGTAGAGACATGAACTTACACTAGCCACACACAGTAGAGACAGCCATACACAGTAGAGACAGCCATACACAGTGGAGACATGAAACTTACACTAGCCACACACAGTAGAGACAGCCACACACAGTATAGACAGCCATACACAGTAGAGACATGAAACTTACACTAGCCACACACAGTAGAGACAGCCATACACAGTAGAGACATGAAACTTACACTAGCCATACACAGTAGAGATATGAAACTTACACTAGCCACACACAGTAGAGACAGCCATACACAGTAGAGACAGCCATACACAGTAGAGACAGCCATACACAGTGGAGACAATGCAAACTTACACTAGCCATACACAGTAGAGACAGCCACACACAGTATAGACAGCCATACACAGTAGAGACATGAAACGTACACTAGCCACACACAGTAGAGACAGCCATACACAGTAGAGACAGCCATACACAGTAGAGACAGCCATACACAGTGGAGACATGAAACTTACACTAGCCATACACAGTAGAGACATGAAACTTACACTAGCCACACACACTAGAGACAGCCATACACAGTAGAGACAGCCATACACAGTAGAGACAGCCATACACAGTAGAGACATGAAACTTACACTAGCCATACACAGTAGAGACATGAAACTTACACTAGCCACACACAGTAGAGACAGCCATACACAGTAGAGACAGCCACACACAGTAGAGACAGCCATACACAGTAGAGACATGAAACTTACACTAGCCATACACAGTAGAGACATGAAACTTACACTAGCCACACACAGTAGAGACAGCCATACACAGTAGAGACAGCCATACACAGTGGAGACATGAAACTTACACTAGCCATACACAGTAGAGACAGCCATACACAGTAGAGACAGCCACACACAGTGGAGACATGAAACTTACACTAGCCATACACAGTAGAGACAGCCACACACAGTAGAGACAGCCACACACAGTGGAGACATGAAACTTACACTAGCCACACACAGTAGAGACAGCCATACACAGTAGAGACATGAAACTTACACTAGCCACACACAGTAGAGACAGCCATACACATTAGAGACATGAAACTTACACTAGCCATACACAGTAGAGACATGAAACTTACACTAGCCACACACAGTAGAGACAGCCATACACAGTAGAGACAGCCATACACAGTGGAGACATGAAACTTACACTAGCCATAAACAGTAGAGACAGCCATACACAGTAGAGACAGCCACACACAGTGGAGACATGAAACTTACACTAGCCATACACAGTAGAGACAGCCATACACAGTAGAGACAGCCACACACAGTGGAGACATGAAACTTACACTAGCCACACACAGTAGAGACAGCCATACACAGTAGAGACAGCCATACACAGTGGAGACATGAAACTTCACTAGCCATACACAGTAGAGACAGCCATACACAGTAGAGACAGCCACACACAGTGGAGACATGAAACTTACACTAGCCACACACAGTAGAGACAGCCATACACAGTAGAGACAGCCATACACAGTGGAGACAGCCATACACAGTTGAGACAGCCATACACAGTTGAGACCTGAAACTTACACTAGCCATACACAGTAGAGACAGCCATACACAGTTGAGACCTGAAACTTACACTAGCCATACACAGTAGAGACATGAAACTTACACTAGCCACACACAGTAGAGACAGCCATACACAGTAGAGACAGCCATACACAGTGGAGACATGAAACTTACACTAGCCACACACAGTAGAGACAGCCATACACAGTAGAGACAGCCATACACAGTAGAGACAGCCATACACAGTAGAGACAGCCATACACAGTGGAGACATGAAACTTCACTAGCCATACACAGTAGAGACAGCCATACACAGTAGAGACAGCCATACACAGTTGAGACCTGAAACTTCACTAGCCATACACAGTAGAGACAGCCATACACAGTTGAGACCTGAAACTTCACTAGCCATACACAGTAGAGACAGCCATACACAGTTGAGACCTGAAACTTACACTAGCCATACACAGTAGAGACAGCCATACACAGTTGAGACCTGAAACTTCACTAGCCATACACAGTAGAGACAGCCATACACAGTAGAGACAGCCATACACAGTAGAGACAGCCATACACAGTAGAGACAGCCATACACAGTTGAGACCTGAAACTTCACTAGCATTACGCAGTAGAGACAGCCATACACAGTGGAGACATGAAACTTGACTAAACAGCATACAAGTGATTCCTTTAAAATGTCTGGCAAATGAATTGCCATGGCAAAATAATCTTTAATTTAAGAATGACCATCACTGCACTTAGGAAACTGCCACACAAGCTCTATCCCCCTCTTTAAAAGCCAACAATGAGTTCTCATGCTGACTGCTCCAGTTGGAATATGGTTAAAAGCCCACTTGGCTTTTCCTCGAAGCTCTGAATACCATCCATATCCTCTTCACTTCCTTCTGCAGCAGTTTATCAGTCTGTTCATTGTTCCACTGACATAACAGTGAAGAATTATTCAGTTAGCCTGATCTTTGCTCAGAGGGGTAGCAACTAATCTATAAGTCTGTTCACTGTTCCACAGACAAGTTGAGTTGAGTCAAGAACCGACATCACTTCATTCAGGACATTCCCATACGTGCTCCGTCCCCTCGTTCAACAGCCAGCGAAGAGTCATGCTACTAATCGTTCCCACCGCTATCTGATTAAATGTTCTCCTGGTCTTCTCTCTCAGTTTTGAGATTCTTCCAGAACCCCTGCCGATCCCTCGCAATCTCATTCTTTCCACATATGGGTTCTCAATCTGTTCCTCCGCCTTTGCCACCTGGTCCCACAAGTGCATGACCACCTCACCCCTTGTCCATAGGCAAGATACCACCAAGCGGTGTGTTCCCTGCTAGCTTATCAGCCTGTTCATTCCCCCGTACACCCGCATGGCCAGGGCAAGATATCCATACAATTCTCACAATCTGTGACCTCTGAAGCGACGAGAGCCATTCCACAGACAAACTGAAGATCTATCACAGCTAGCCATCTGTGTGGAGATGGCACTGTATCATGATGAAGGTGATCAACAGTAAAATATTATCGACATCAAATAAAACCAATGTCACCTTATTTATTTCCAAATGGACAGTTCTCTTACCTTCCAGCTGATGGTGGGCTCTGAGGAGTGATAAACATCTTAGGACTGGTGTCAATGTGCAGAGTGCCCTGCCCCTGCCCATCATGGTGTCCAGACTGGCTTTGGTGATGCTGGGTCTGAAAGGACAAACATGACAATGTCAGAAGACAGATGTGTGACCATGTCAGAATGCAGACAAATGTGTGACAATGTCAGAATGCAGACAAATGTGTGAAAATGTCAGAAGGCAGACAAATGTGTGACAATGTCAG
Organism: Cepaea nemoralis; assembly: GCA_014155875.1. Taxonomy (NCBI): domain Eukaryota; kingdom Metazoa; phylum Mollusca; class Gastropoda; order Stylommatophora; family Helicidae; genus Cepaea; species Cepaea nemoralis. The sequence continues at coordinate 17,588 of JACEFZ010011485.1, forward strand.
AAGGCAGACAAATGTGAGGCAATGTCAGAAGGCAGACAAATGTGAGGCAATGCCAGAAGGCAGACAAATCTGAGGCAATGTCAGAAGGCAGACAAATGTGTGACAATGTCAGAAGAGAAGGCAGACTAATGTGTGCCAACGTCATATGGCAGACAAGTGCGTGACAATGTCATAAGGGCAGACAAGTGTATGACCATGTCAGAAGGCAGACAAGTGTGTGACCATGTCAAAAGACAGACAAATGTGTGACAATGTCAGAAGGCAGACAAATGTGTGACAATGTCAGATGACAGACAAATGTGTGACAATGTCAGATGACAGACAAATGTGTGACAATGTCAGAAGGCAGATTAATGTGTGACAATGTCAGAAGGCAGATTAATGTGTGACAATGTCAGAAGGCAGATTAATGTGTGACAATGTCAGAAGGCAGACAATCATCATCATCTAGTGACTTGTCCTGTGCAGTCGTTCAATGAATCTCCATTACACTTCTGAACACCTATATTCAAGGGCTGATACATTCTTTTCAGCAGAATTAAATGTCTATATTTCACACCTGCATGTTGCCACAGGAAACTTGCAGGCTCTTACTATTCTTACTATTGTGTTCTATCTGTCCCATCCCACAGAGGATTTAACTGGTTTTTGAGCACCTATGTTTATTCTAATTTCTGTCATCAAATCCCTATCAGCCATGAACCTAGATATTCAGCCCCGCACACTTTCTGCAGTTTCTCTCGTCTGATGAATATACCATTTGTTGCCATAATTGCTTTCATTTGTCACTTTTGTTTTAGGGTTGTTGGGTAGGGGGTATTTCCGACCAAAGGAGATATAAGGCAACTGTTCCTCCAGCCAACAGGATACCCTTGGGCAAGGTGGAATGCCCATATAGTCCCATAGGTAAAGTGGAGTGCCCGGTGGAGTGCCCATTTGTCCCCTCAGACAAGGTCGAGTGCCCACTTGGCCCTACAGGCAAGGTGGAGTGCCTATTTGGTCCCACAGGCAAGGTGGAGTGCCCATTTGGTCCCACAGGCAAGGTCGAGTGCCAATTTGGCCCTACAGGCAAGGTGGAGTGCCCATAAAGCCCCACAAACAAGGTGGAGTGCCCATTTGTCCCCACAGACAAGGTGGAGTGCCTATTTAGCCCTGCAGACAAGGTACTGAGAAACAATTTCAGCTAATGGCATAGTGTGCCTGAGAGAAGCTAACAGGTAGTAGTTGCTTTTGTCTTAAATTCCAGACTATGGTTGCTACCAAGAAGAAAAGTCATGGCAAACTATCTTCTTTACCGATGTATAGAAACTTGTATAGAAACATATAGAAGTCAAACTACTACTCCAGCATTAATAAATGTTTTGGAATTGTCCATGAACTTACTCTTCTGAATTAATATGGTGTTTCCCTTGGCTTTCAACATTTACACAAGATATACTTTAGCAAACATTCTACTTTGTGTGTAGCTTTTCTCAACAAAATTAACAAGAAAGCTGCCAATTACAGCTTATCTTGTGTGATTTCTAACTGGAGAGAGAACTTATGACCTGTGCAGCTTGAACTCTTATTTGTGTCTACCTTGTCTGTGAAAGCTAGACAGATCCACAACTCTGGGATCATGGGAGAATTTAATATCTGGTGGTTATTTATTTCATAACAACCCACTAATTTATTCTCATCCAACATTTTCCTAACTATATGCAGATGCCATATCCCTAAGTCAGTGTGCCCTTGTGTTGCTAATTATAGACAGAAAAATTACAATATATTCAGATTTTCTATCATAAACTGGCCCAAAAATGTATAATTCCTCTTTGTGATAAGTTGCATGTGTGGCATTTTAAGATAATTTAGATTACACATTGTGGCTTTCAATTAGTTTTAAACATTTTGGTAAACCACATTTCTGTGATTTCAAGGGACTAATAATTGCACAACAATCTAAGCGTTTAGAAAGAACAGCAATAGGAGGCAGTTTCTGGAAGAAAAGGCAGAGGATGACCAACAAGATGGCAGACACTGGACATTAAATACATCCTGGCCATGAAAAGGCAGAAGGCAGGGGAAATAATGAAGGATCAAGAATCTTTCTAGTTGGTTGTGATGAGAACATGAACTGCACATGGCCTGCTTCATCTTCTGTCCTTTATCCTCCATTGGAGCATAGGCCGTAAATCAACCCATGCGAAGTCATCCTATTTTTAGCTGTCTCCTGCAGCTCTGTCTATGATTCCATATTAAATACTCTTCAGCAAAGAGGTTACAAATGCTGTGTTTGAAACAGCTCTGGGTGAATAGGAACACACCTGCTTTGGTTTTCATACAAGGTAAGAGTACAGGTTGTTCAGAAAGCAATGGCAAACTATCGAATGTACACAAGAAATCACAAACAGCCAAAAAATGCTGGGGTTGATGCCATATCATGAAAAGAACTATGATAAGATCTATTGAATTGAGACGATAGTGCGCACTCTAAATGAACAGAGCAATAAAAGAACAGTTACAATTTACGTCATTCAAGCGGAGACCGTCTGACAAGATGCATGTCTCCGAACTGTGATTCCGGCAACGGCAAACTATATTGCCGCCGTTAGGTCTGTGTTAGTAGGGTTAGCTATTAGTTAGTGCTAGTCATAGGATTTAGTCTCAGTGTGAAGTATGTTTCGATCATGTGCAATGATTTTAATAGTTTTAGTCAGAAGAGAAAGATTATTTGAGAAAATAATTGACGTCCTGTTGTCATTTACAAGGAGCGTGAATGTACATCATCATTTATCACAAGTCCACAGCGTCCACGGCAGTTGCCTGCATGCTCTCTAGATTGGCAGTTGACTAACATCCTGTAAAGAATACGCAACTTTTCTTAAAAAGTACTCTTCATGTATTTTTTAGGTCTCCCACTATTTTGTTTGCCTTGTGGGTTCCAGACAAGGGTGTTTGTTTATACTATCCTCAGACAGTCTTCCCTCGCCCCATGATTCACTGGAATTTGTTGAGATCTCGGCATGAGCTCCATGTAAGTGATTGTGTCATATTTTAGTCCCACTGTTCTGTGAAAGCATCGGTTAAAAGTGTAGGTTCTTAGCAAATCTTTAAGTCATTCACGTTTCTGACGAGGACCTGTCACATGATGTAAAAACTGGCTATGTATGCTGCTTCACTGTGAGCTCAATGGTATCCATGGATAACTTTGCGTGGATGCTTGTCTCTATGGCCCATGGTCAATGCACATCTAACATAGCACATAGGCCAGTCTAGAAGGATATTCAGCAAATTATGCTTAAGCTCCAAGTGAAATAATTGAATTATCACAATGGATGTGTGAAGTTTTTTCTGATTTGAATGTATTTAACAGATTTTCTATATTTTCTGTTTACTTCCGATGCTGTGCCTTTGTGTCTTGGATTAGAGAGACATGTACACAGCCTTTGTGTCATGGGTTAGACAGAGACATCTGGACACAGCCTTTGTCCTAGGTTAGACATTGATACAGCCTTTGTTGAGCACCACACAAGAACATCTATACTACCTCTATTTTGCTTACCCACTATTCCTGCTGCACCTAAATGACATTGCTTATTCAGTGCTGACAATCAGAAGTTCCCACCTTATGCATCATCATCTTTGAAATTCTCTCCTCCGTCTCTCCCTCGACTTCTTCACATCTCTTTAGAAGTTAGACCCCTCTTCATCTTCTGCTCCATCTCATTCATTGTACAATAATGTCTACACAAGAAGCCTAGCTTGTTATGTTTACCCTACATAGCCCAGACAAGAACAATCACTCCCACCCCCCAGACAAGAACAATCACTCCCACCTAGAAGGTCAAAGAAAGACAACCTCCATGACATAGGCCTCACCTGGTATTGCTGGTACTGTACCGTCTGGTGCTGCTGCTGCTGCACAGGATGCTGCAGTGTGCCAGTAGGGCTGATGATGTGGTGGCCGCCGCCACCTGTAGAAAAACAGTTGGAACTTAGAACAATATTTAATCAGATCAAAGTTACACAAAACATTTTAGGTATGGAAAAGCAACATCTCCTTTATTAAGGATGTGCTGGAAGAAAGACGAGGTGAAATATGCAAGAGGAGGATGTGCTGAAAGGATAGAGCGGAGGTGATGTGTGTAAAAGGAGGAAGGAAGAGGAAGTGAAGTGTGTAAGAGAAGGATGTGCTGGAAGGAAGATGAGGTGAAGTGTGCATAAGTAGTCAACCTTCAATGCGGAGATGGCACTTGAAAGTTGTTTCATATGCAATAAAAGATGCTCTGATGCAAGTCATGGCATGTCGCAAACATGTGATATAAATACAGCAATGCTTATAAATCACAAATGCCATATCCAATCCATAAAGTATAATATATTAAGAAAAAACATCTGGCTGAGTCACTGGAAATGCCAGGCTTCCACTCGGGAGACCCCAAGTTGAAATCCTTATACTTATAGTGATGGCTTGTTAAAGTTGGTATAACAGTACGACTGTTATAAGACGACATGCCAGGCTTCAGGCTGGGAGGCAGTATAAAAAAAAGATTAGTAAATTGGGTTTTCCATAAAACAGGCTGGATAGAAACACCAAAGGGCACAGACATGACGTAGAGAAAAAGCTGAGTAAAACTAAGGTTGGTAACCACAATAAGCAAGAAAGGAGAATTGTGATCTGTGTGCCAACCGGAGAGGAAGTGCAGACAACATCGGAAGATATCTGGGGCTCCATCTGAATAAAGTATTAATTATAAACTAGAGGACACGCCTGTTGAAGTTGAATAAGGAACTGAAGAAATGAAAAAGGGTCAGTTTGGGAACTTGCAGGTGTCTGGAAGGCACAATACTGAAACTACGGAATACTTCGGGCAGCCCAACTAGTGAATGATCTTATATACAGTGCTTTCTTAATGAATTTGGTATCGTCAACTATGTATCCATAAAGGAGGCCCTGAGAGGAACAAAATAAACCAATCGAACCATCAGGATAAACGGGTTGTTTTTGAGGCCTGTGTTACTGTTAGTATGCTGGACTTCTATTCTAGTTGGAGAATGTTGCGGCACAAGTGAAGTATAAGAAGATGACATGTCTTGCCAATATACGTCTCTGGACGGCCATGGAAGACTCTTGCACGCCCTTGTCACTGCAACTGGACCACAGTGGGGTGGCGAGGTAGTGTAATGTGACACTGGGAGCAAAAACTGCAGTTCGCAGCCACTGCACTAACCAGGCGGCCTTCGTTTCTCAGGCTCAAAAACCATTCCTAACCCCCTCCCCCCCCCCCCCCCCCCCAAAAAAAAAAAATAAATAAATTCATATCCCATTTCCTTGGATGTTCACTTCTAGAATATCAGTATTTTCCCTCTTGATTCAGTTTTCTAAGGCTGAATTTAAAAAAAAAAAAAAAAAAAAACTGACATTTAAATGCCATACATAAGCTATCTACATATTTATTTGATTTATAAAGATGCTATGCCTCTACATTTATTTATACAGATGCTATATATTATAAATTTACACAGATGCTATACGTCTACAATTGTATACACACTGGCAATATAAACACAAAACTATACAAGAACCAACAACGAATAATAATTTTAAAAAAAACAAACACCTGAGATTAAATTAAAATTCCTCAAGTCATTCGTTGTCATAAAACCATCACACATTTCTAATAACCACTCGAAACAAACATTCGTGCCGAGCAAGAAGCCAGCTAAATATGAAACCACACTATTCAAAGCATGCATGTGCAGTTGGGCAGGGATTCAAGACAAGAAAAAGACCACAAATGAAAAAAGACCAACCACAAATGGAAAAAAAAAGCCAACTAACGGAAGGTTACATGTTTCTGGTTGTGTAAAATTATTAATGTACCATTTTCAATGTATCTACACTTTCCCTCCTCTCTTCGCTGAAGACCAACTCAACTAGCGCAGTGTTTCCCAACCTTTTTTGTGCCATGCCCCACTTAAGCCTTTCTAAAATTCATATTGCCCCCCTCCCCCGCCCCCCCCCCCCCCCCCCCCCCCCCTCAACATATACATTATTTTTAATATTCAAAAATTGAAATGTTCACTAAAGAAACTTGAATGATAGGTTTTAGGAAGAAATCACTAGGTAATTATTGAGCAAACACAGTAAGTAAATTTTCAAACATATAATGGAGAACTGAAATTCAAGTACAAAATAATTTTAATGAAAGATTTTTCTATATTATTTTAATTATTAGTAATTATTTATTATTTAAATTTAGTGAGATCCTTGCGCTTGATGCTTGCTGCAAAGAGATCTTATGTCAGGTTCCAATTTAGTTAACTTCAGTCTCAAGTCTCCCCGTTTTGTTATATTCAGCCGATTTCTTCCATTTTCGAATTGCCCCCCCCCCCCCCCCCCCTTAACAGTCGAATTGCCCCCCTGTGGGGTGTGGGCCCCACGTTGGGAAACACTGAACTAGCGTGTATATGTTATTTAGAACTTGGCACACTGTGCATAGTTATTGATTTTTAAATGTAAATATGGCTTCAATTGAAAGTCACTACCGATATTGCCTCTGTTAATGATAATGATTGTGCAGCTGTTAAGGACACTATAATTACAGTGAACAGAAAATAATGCTTATGTTGAGATGTGTGTTTGCTGTGCAGCTATATATATATATAGTTTTGCTTATGTTGGGATGTCGTGATATGGTGTTTAGCTTGTGTAGAGATATGTTTGTTGTGCAGTTTATGTAGAGATATGATTTTTTAGCTTATGGGAAATCAGTTTATCAGGATATGTTTAGCTTATGATTGGCTATGTGGATATGTTTAGTTTATGTTGAGACATGTGGATATGTTTAGCTTATGTTGAGACATGTGGATATGTTTAGCTTATGTTGAGACATGTGGATATGTTTAGCTTATGTTGAGACATGTGGATATGTTTAGCTTATGTTGAGACGTGTGGATATGTTTAGCTTATGTTGAGAAATGTGGATATGTTTAGCTTATGTTGAGAAATGTGGATATGTTTAGCTTATGTTGAGAAATGTGGATATGTTTAGCTTATGTTGGAGTATGTTTGTTGCTTAGCTTATTGTGGGATATGATATGGTTAGCTTATGGTGAGATATGAGGATATGGTATTTAGCTTATATTGGGATATGTTTGCTCTTTTGCTAATGTTGGAATATCAGGATGTGTTGTTTAGCATGTTTTATGATATGTTTGATGTTTAGCTTATGTTGAGATACCACAATATGTTTAGCTTGTGTTGGGATACCATAGTATGTTTAGCTTGTGTTGGGATATCACAGTATGTTTAGCTTATGGTTAGATATATATTTAGCTTATGGTGGGATATTATATATTAGCTTATGTTGGGATATGATGTGCTTAGCTTATGTTGGGATACTGTGCTTAGCTTATGTTAGGATATCACAGTATGTTTAGCTTAAGTTGGTATATCACTGTAATTTTAGCTCATGTTGGGATATCACTATTTTTAGCTCATGTTGGGATATCACTATTTTAGCTCATATTGGGATATCACTGTATTTTTAGCTCATGTTGGGATATTACTGTATTTTTAGCTCATGTTGGGATATCACTGTATTTTTAGCTCATGTTGGGATATCACTATTTTTAGCTCATGTTGGGATATCACGGTATGTTTAGCTCATGTTGGGATATGTTATGTTTAGCTTATGTTGGAATATCACAGTATGTTTAGCTTATGTTGGGATATAACAGTATGGTTAGCTTATGTTGGGATATAACAGTATGGTTAGCTTATGTTGGGATATCATGGTATGTTTAGCTTGTTTGGATATCATGGTAAGTTTAGCTTATGTTGAGATAAATGTTGGGATATGATATGTTTAGCTTATGTTGGGATATATGTTTAGCTTATGTTGGGATATGTGTTTGTTGTTTAGTTTATGTTGGGATACCACAGTATTTAGCTTATATTGGGATGATACATTAACTTGAATATGTAAGATGCAGGATTGGAGTGTCATGATTGCCAGTCTTCTCTATACCTGGCACCTACAGAATAAGATCTGAAAATAGATCTAAGTAGTTTTTAGAAACAGTTTGCTTGGGTATTTCTACTTCTGCCCTTTATCCTCTAATGGAGCAAAGTCCCTCGACTATGCCAGATTGTGCGGGCATCTTTGTGTGCCAGATTGTGCAGGCATCTTTGTGTGCCGGATTGTGCAGGCATCTTTGTGTGCCAGATTGTGCGAGCATCTTTGTGTGCCAGATTGTGCGAGCATCTTTGTGTGCCAGATTGTGTGTGCATCTTTGCCAGATTGTACATATTTTTATACCAGATTTTGCAGAAGCAAAGAACCCAAAAAACACTTGCAGTGAGTAGCTTCAAATATATTTGGATTGAACCGAATGCCACTTCAGGTGGCTTTAAGTATAACATAATCAGGACTTCGGCACTCATCTTAGGCCATCTAACTTTTCGCTTACCTGTCAAAATCATCTGTTTGGAAACGTTGCCAGGGTAACCTGGCGCTTCAGAGAGAGGCTGCAGTGCTCTAGTTCTGGGTGGCAGATCAAGATTATTTGAATCGCCACCACCGCTGCTCCACTGCGGGACAGTTGGGTGTGGACTGTAGCTAAAGACAGTGTTTGGTGTTGGGGTGATGGCTATAACACAGGGAGAAAAAGTACAAAGCAAACAAAATAAAAACCAAAGTGAAGCTGGAAAAAAAAAAAAAAAACCCAAAATGCATTGCAAAATGGAAGCGGGGACACGCTGTTTGAACTTAATATAATATTTGCTTACTGAAATCGGGATTTTATTTATTTATTTGTTCACATGTTAATTTCATAATGTATTATTAATCTTTCTGCCTGTTTATACTGAATTACAAATGACTGATCAATGTAAAGAATACTATTTAACTAGTATGGTTAATATTTGCTTGCCGGTCTCTGTGGCTAAGGGCTTGCAGGACACGATTTGCAAGCCTGTTTACCTGCGTTCGAAACACAGCTGCGACCAATTTGACAGCAATCGCATCGCGCTGGGTTTTAACGTGTTGGTAAGGAGTCGGTCATTCAGAAAGCAATGGCAAACTACTGAACATACACTTGCCAAGACATCAACAACAGCAGTAAAATGCTCGTGTTGGCAGCGTTGTCCTGTAAATAAGTTAAGTTGCATGTCCTTCACAAGACGTAGCAGTCAACCCCAGCATTTTCGCTGTTCGTGATTCCTGGACAAATTTTACGTTCAGCAGTTTGCCATTGCTTTCTGAACGACTGGCTCCTATACCTTTTTCGAAAAAACCAGCACCGCTGTGTTTCGAACCCGGGTATACGGGCTCACAAACGCGTTTGCAAGCCCTTAGCCACAGAGACCGGTCCTGTAAATAGGATATGAAAAAAAAATATTTGCTTGCTTATATTTACAGTATTTTAGATTTATTTATTATTTATAATGTTTATAGTTTGCCTAATTATCTTATTTGACTCTCTCTCTCTCTCTCTCTCTCTCTCTCACTCACACACACACACACACACACACACGCACGCACGCACGCGCGCGCGCGCGCACAAACAATGTTTATATTTACTAACACATATTTGCTTACAGTAAATAACATTAAATGCATGAACTGCTTTCTAATTTTACACCTTTTTTTTTATAAACCAGAAACAGAAGTGTACATTTATTCTTCAAGATGACAATACTAGATATAAACTAAGCTGCATGCAGTTTTAAGTCTGTGTACATTTCAGAAGACAAATTCTGTACACAATGTCATACAAGCTACTGCATAAATCAAACTGCAACAGGATATCAACTAATGGACGAGTTTTTATGTCTTTCTTGGAATTAAAGCACCGATAAAAAGAATTACATTTACAGGATCACACCTTAAATGATGTAATTTTACCACTAAATGATTACACTAACCAAAACAGTTTCACATTGATATAAACTAATAGCCTCTAAATGTATCTAAACTAACAGTCTCTAAATGTATCTAAACTAACAGTCTCTAAATGTATCTAAACTAACAGTCTCTAAATGTATCTACAACTCACAGTCTCTATCATTTGAGATAGATGCATTTAGTGTGTCAGTGGAGATAGATGCAGTTAGTGTGAGTGGAGATTCAAATGATACTACTATAAATGCATCCATCTCCAATGATATTCTGAATGCATCCATCTCCACTGATATTCTACATGCATCCATCTCCTCTGATATTCTATATGCTTCCATCTGCACTGACACTAAATGCATCTACCTCCACTGAAACACTAAATGCCTCTACCTCCACTGACACACTAAATGCATCTATCTCAAATAATACTACTCTAAATACATCTATCTCCACTGATAATTATAAATGCATCTATCTCCACTGACACTCTAAATGCCTCTATCTCAAATAATACTACTCTAAATACATCTATCTCCACTGATATAAATGCATCTATCTCCACTGACACTCTAAATGCATCCATCTCCACTTATATTCTAAGTACATCAATCTCCACTGACACTAAATGCAGCTACCTCCACTGACACACTAAATGCATATATCTCAAATATACTACTCTAACTGCATCTATCTCAAGTAATACTACTCTAAATGTGTGAGTAAAGTGTGGGAGTTTGTTCATACTAGTTTCAATGCTCATGTGAGGCACTGTGTGTGTCTAGATGTGAGGATGTGCGAGTGTGTGTGTGGAGGATGTGTGTGAGTGTGGGAATATATGTGTATGGGGGAAGTGTGGATGTGTAAGTGGGGGTATGCGTTTGGATGGGTTGGGGTGTGTGGGTGTTGGTGGGTAGTGAGATTTGTGGGTGTTGGTGGGTAGTGAGATTTGTGGGTGTTGGTGGGATGTGTGGATGGATGTGTTGGGGTGAAAGTAGGGGTGTAGGAATGGGTATGGGGGATGTGTGTATGGGTGGAGGATGTGTGTATCGGACGGGTGCGAGGGGTGTGTGTGTGGGTGGAGGATATATATGGATGGGTCGAGATGTGTGGATGGTTTGGGGGAAGTATGTGTAGGTGGCAGGGTTGTGTGGGTAGGGGATGTGTGTGGGTGGATTGGGATGTAAGGGCGGGTGGGGAGAAGTGTATGGTGTGTGGGTTTGGGATATGTGTGTAGTGTGTTGGTGAGGGATGTGTGCATGGTGTGTGGGTGGGGGTATGTTTGTGGTGGGTGGGTGAGGATATGTGTATGGGTGGGGGATAGTGTGTGGTGTGTGGGTGGGGGATGTGTGTGATGGGTGCGGGGATGTGTGTATGTGTGGGTGAGTAGAGAATGTGTGATGGTTGGGGGAAGCATGTGTGGATGGTGGGGGATGTGGGTGGGGGATGTGTGCGTGGATGAGGAATGTGTGGGTGGGGGTGTGTCTGTGGCAGAGGGATGTGTAGGTGGGTGAGGGATCTGTATGTGTCGGGGCGGGATGCGTGAGTGGTGGAGGATGAGTGTGGGTGGGGGTATGTGTGATCGAGAGATGTTTGATTGGGAATGTGGGGGTGTGTGGGTGCGTAGTGGAGGATGTGTGAGAGTGTGTTGGTGGATGGGTGGGGAATGTGTTTATGGGTGGGGAGAGGTGTGTGGTGTGTTGGTTGGGAATATGTGTGGTGTGTGTGGGGGGTGTGTGTGGGTGGGGGTATGTGTGGGGTGGGTGGGTGAGGGTATCTGTGGGTGGAGATGTGTGGTATGTGGGTGAGAATATGTGTATGGTGTGTAGGTGGGGGATGTGTGGTGGTATGTTGGTGTTGGATGTGTGGGTAAGGGATATGTGTGTGTGTGTGGTGCGTGGGTTGGGAATATTGTGTGGTAGGGGATGTGTGTGATGTGCGGGTGGGGGATGTGTGTGGGGGATGTGTGGGTGGGTGGTGGATGTATGTGTGGGTGGTGGGGTGTGTGTGAGTGGATTGGGGATGTATAGGTGGTTAGGGAGATGTGTGTGTGTGTGTGTGTGTAGGGAGATGTCAGTTGGTGGGGATGTGTGAGTGGATGCGCGATATGTTGGTTGTTGGGGGATGTGTGTGCGTGGGTGGGGAATATGTGGTCGATAAAGGTGTGGTTGGGGGATGGGTGGTTGGAGGCGTGGGTGGGGAGAGGAGGCGTGGGTGGGGAGAGGAGGCGTGGGTGGGGAGAGGAGGCGTGGGTGGGGAGAGGAGGCGTGGGTGGGGAGAAGATGTGTGGGTGGGGGATGGGCGTGTGGGTTAGGATGTGTATGTGGGTGGGCGCGGGATGTGTGAGTTGGTGGGGGGTGTTTGTGTGGGTGGCGAGTGTTTTTGGGTTGGGGAAACAGGTGAGGGCAGTGTGTGTGGGTCGGGGATGTGCGAGAGGGGGATGGGTCGGTTGGTGGGGTATGTATGTGTCCCTGGGTTTGTGTATGTGGGTAGGTGGGGGTGTGGGTAGGGTGATGTGTGGGTAGGTGGGAGATGGGCCTCATAACATGGTAACTTATCTTATTTATGTTTACAACATTCGTTTCACAATGTTTTTTTTTCCTTCCTATGTAAATGTATAATGCTCTTGATGAACGAAAGATGAGTGATTGGAAGGGCCGAATGTAAGTTGGGCCTGCGTGTCCAATTTGTGACCCTTTTAAAATAAAGTTGATTTGATTTGATTTATCTCAAATATTACTCTAAATGCATCCATGCATCTATCTCCACTGATATTCTAAATGCAATCATATCCACTGATATTCTAAATGCATCCATCTCCACTGATATTCTAAATGCATCCACCTGTACCGACACTAAATGCATATACTCCCACTGACACTAAATGCATCCACCTCCACTGACACTCTAAATGTATCCATCTCCATTGACACTAAATGCATCTATATTCACCGACACTAAATGCATCTACATCCATTGCCACTAAATGCATCTATCTCCACTGACACATTAAATGCATCTACCTCCACTGACACTAAATGCATCTATCTCAAATGATACTGCTCTAAATGCATCTATCTATCTCCACTGATATTCTAAATGCATCTATCGCCACTGATATTCTAAATGCATCTATCTCCACTGACACACTAAATGCACCCATCTCCGCTGAAACTAAATGCATCTATCTCAAATGGTACTACTCTAAATGCATCTCCAGTGGTACTCTAAATTGTCAATAAAACTTCAACATTACAGATAGCATGTCTGATACTCATGAAGTGAATAGTTTTCTATCCCTCAAACAAATATGTGAGTCTAATTTTCCAAGATTCGCTAGCTACAAGCTTGATTTTCGGTAGCCTCTACAGTTATATATTTACCAGTATCTGCTTTTTGAGAATTAATTTCTATCCAATCTTGCCATGAGCTTTTGGAGTTCTCATTCTTTGTATTTTCAACAAATAACAAATCGTAAACTGCACAGATGGCCATCCCCCATTGATGCTATGTTGTACACGCTTCTAGGATCTTCTGGAAGGTGAAATTCTAGATATTTGGTAAGAAACACTGGGCAAAAGATGCCGTTTGAGTGAACACCAAGTGGTGATTAGAATCATCTGCCAAAGTTATTTAAGAGAACTGTTCTATTTGGCATCTTTGCAGTTTCAATTTATGTAGTATTCAATTGTAGTTTCCTATAATAGATACGTAAGTAAAAGTATCCAACCTTACATATGCATTAAAGCGTATTTGGTATATGATGTCGGACCCATATTGTTATAGATCTATTGGCATTTGATTGGATGGGTGATGGGTTCAGTGCCAAACCAGCCACCTTTATCTCCCAAGACATTTCCTAGTACCCATTTTAAGCTGGTTGACCTGGGAGCACGCTATTCTAAGTATCTTCCTCGATGGGAATTTGAACACACAACAACCGGGTCAACAGGCGAGCAATCTAACCACCACATTAAGAGTTTTTTTTTTTTTTTTTTGCATATCCTATTTACAGGACATCTCTGTCAACACCAGCATTTTACTGCTGTTGATGTCTTGGCAAGTTTACGTTCAGTAGTTTGCGATTGCTTTCTGAACGGCCGGCTCCCATACTAACACATTAAAACCAAGCACAATGCGATCTGTCAAAAATCGGTCGCAGCTGTGTTTCGAATTTTGGTAAGCGGGCTACGGATCGCGTCCGTAAGTTCTTAGCCACGGGGACCGGCTACATTAAGAGTACTCCCACATAATTTGCTAGTTTTTACCTATATTACTACCCAGTCAGAATCGTATGTAAAACATACTAACAGATATGAGTTTACCGTATACATGTATAGAGAACAAAGCTGATTCACAAACAAAAGTAAATTAAAGCACAAAGCTGCAATCAGACACAAATTACCAACTTGCACCACTAGAAGTATAGGATGTATTTTTAATGACTGCAGCGTTTGAAAATATTGCCTGTCCAAGTTGTCTATTCACTTTGTAAAGATCATGCAACATAATAGGTACATACAAAACTTGGACCAGCAATATTTTCAAACACTGCACAGTCATTACTATATATGCAAGTCAAGATTACAATTAGCAGATACAGGGAAGACAACCCTCAAAGCAAATAATCATGAAAGGAAACATCTATTTAACTCTTTCAGAACCTTTACATTTGGTCAGAACATACTAAAGAAATCTGGCTTCTCCAATTGCCACTTCCACTGTGAATTTAGTCTGAATGTAATAATTTTTCAAACTGCTTAATTTCCCCCCTAGGGATAATACCAAAACCAAGGACTGAAAGAGTTAATCGGCAGATTTTAAATAAGGGATATGAACGTACAGACTGGCAAGTCATTTTTTAATAAGCACCTGAAAGCAGTAGGGAAAAAAACACTGGCAAAAAGAATTCAGGTTCTATTAATATGTAATAGTGTTATTTTAATGTTGCTAAAAAGAAACAGTTGATAGCAAAATGGTGGAAAATATGAAGCATCATTGCTAGTAATGTTCATTGGTAATACCAGACTTTTACCTGTATTTTGGTAGGGAGTCCTTGGAGAAACAGGAAACGGTGGTGTTGCTATTAAGTGGAAGACATGCAATTAGCACATTAACACAAATAACATCAGAAGCAGTCGCATCAATGTACAACAAACATTCACAACACAGACTAGCTATTTTATTTACACCAGCAATAGATGTTTACTACAAACAGGATATCATACAAATGAGAACTGTCACTCAAACTTGAACAATACATTTATTTTTGTTGTTGGAACAACTGTTGCTATGGGAACGGCTTCATGAAGACACTTGTAAATATGCCAAGTAGGACTTTAAAAAAGAAGACTATATATAGGATCTATTAAACTAATATTTCTGTCAAGGTGATGTTTTTAGTACACACTACGTTAAACAGGTTTTTATTAATTTATGCCAACATGTACGTTGGAAGTTATCACTTTTGCCATGTTAAACGTGAAAAATATCTGCACATTGAAATATTGTGTTGGTGTGATGGTTAGGACATTATATTGACAACAGTATGAGCACGGTTCGATGCAATATTTGCTACAGGAAGGAGAGACTGACCACCTATTTCTCTGTACTTTTTTTGTGTGCATAACCTTTAAAGGACATCGCTGTCAACAGCATCTTTCAGCTGATTGTTGATTTCTTGGCAAGAATACGCTCAGTAGTTTGCCATTGCTTTCTGAGCGACCGGCTCACATACCCCGTAAGTTACCAACGTGGCTAGAACCGCCACCGATTCTCGCGCACGTCACGTTACTCACGAGAGTATACGGGATTACGGAGAAAGTCGCTAACTCCTAGCCCAGGGAGGCCGGCCTCTGTACACTTAGAACTTCAAAATGAAGGTTCCTACTCCTGGACTCGTCCAGTGGTATCAGCGGCGAGCTTGGCTTGCCTGCCTGCCCATCCTGTGGGATCAGCGGCGAGCTTGTCCTGTCTGCCCATCCTGTGGTATCAGCGGCGAGCTTGGCTTGCCTGCCCATCCTGTGGTATCAGCGGCGAGCTTGGCTTGCCTGCCCATCCTGTGGTATCAGCGGCGAGCTTGTCCTGTCTGCCCATCCTGTGGTATCAGCGGCGAGCTTGGCTTGCCTGCCTGCCCATCCTGTGGTATCAGTGGCGAGCTTGTCCTGTCTGCCCATCCTGTGGTATCAGCGGCGAGCTTGTCCTGTCTGCCAATCCTGTGGTATCAGCGGCGAGCTTGGCTTGCCTGCCTGCCCATCCTGTGGTATCAGTGGCGAGCTTGTCCTGTCTGCCCATCCTGTGGTATCAGCGGCGAGCTTGGCTTGCCTGCCTGCCCATCCTGTGGTATCAGTGGCGAGCTTGTCCTGCCTGCCCATCCTGTGGTATCAGCGGCGAGCTTGGCTTGCCTGCCCATCCTGTGGTATCAGCGGCGAGCTTGTCCTGTCTGCCCATCCTGTGGTATCAGTGGCGAGCTTGGCTTGCCTGCCCATCCTGTGGTATCAGCGGCGAGCTTGGCTTGCCTGCCCATCCTGTGGTATCAGTGGCGAGCTTGTCCTGTCTGCCCATCCTGTGGTATCAGCGGCGAGCTTGTCCTGCCTGCCCATCCTGTGGTATCAGTGGCGAGCTTGGCTTGCCTGCCCATCCTGTGGTATCAGTGGCGAGCTTGTCCTGTCTGCCCATCCTGTGGTATCAGTGGCGAGCTTGTCCTGCCTGCCCATCCTGTGGTATCAGTGGCGAGCTTGGCTTGCCTGCCCATCCTGTGGTATCAGTGGCGAGCTTGTCCTGTCTGCCCATCCTGTGGTATCAGTGGCGAGCTTGTCCTGTCTTCCCATCCTGTGGGGTATCAGTGGCGAGCTTGTCCTGTCTGCCCATCCTGTGGTATCAGTGGCGAGCTTGGCTTGCCTGCCCATCCTGTGGTATCAGTGGCGAGCTTGGCTTGCCTGCCCATCCTGTGGTATCAGTGGCGAGCTGTCTGCCCATCCTGTGGTATCAGTGGCGAGCTTGTCCTGCCTGCCCATCCTGTGGTATCAGTGGCGAGCTTGGCTTGCCTGCCCATCCTGTGGTATCAGTGGCGAGCTGCCTGCCCATCCTGTGGTATCAGTGGCGAGCTTGTCCTGTCTGCCCATCCTGTGGGGTATCAGTGGCGAGCTTGTCCTGTCTGCCCATCCTGTGGTATCAGTGGCGAGCTGCCTGCCCATCCTGTGGTATCAGTGGCGAGCTTGTCCTGCCTGCCCATCCTGTGGTATCAGTGGCGAGCTTGTCCTGTCTGCCCATCCTGTGGTATCAGTGGCGAGCTTGGCTTGCCTGCCCATCCTGTGGTATCAGTGGCGAGCTTGTCCTGTCTGCCCATCCTGTGGTATCAGTGGCGAGCTTGTCCTGCCTGCCCATCCTGTGGTATCAGTGGCGAGCTGTCTGCCCATCCTGTGGTATCAGTGTCGAGCTTGGCTTGCCTGCCCATCCTGTGGTCATATATTTGAATCCCCACAGAGGAAGAATGGGCTTCTGGGTCGACCCAACCTAAAGCAGGTAGAGGACATGAACTGGACAGTAAAAGTGGCCGATGTCGACTGAATCAACTATTGAGTGCTGATTGTTCTATACAATGTGGGGTTTGCATTATATATCTGATATGTCTAAAGGCGTGGTCAGGGGGTCCTTCGCCTTTATTGACCTTACTATAAGCAGACGATAATTTCTTTTAGACTTCTGCACATATACAATTTTTATAGATCATGCATATTGTTCAAACGAAGTAAGACATCAAAATTACTACAGTACATTACTGAACAATCAAACAAGCATCCAACCTAAAGTCTACAATCATATACAACCTCCTCAAATAACTATACACACATGTGAAGATCTAGAAAAGGCTGCATTCAAATTGGAGGAATCAATGTGTAGAAACATCTATGAACCAAACAACCCACACCACTACCTAATAAAAAGAGCTAATACTATAATGAAAAACGAAAAAGGCTGTTTAGATCTTTCCACACACACAAAAAATGAAACAGAGGTACTAGTTACTGCATGTAAACAGTAAAACAGATGCAAAGACTTATCAAACAATACATAAGCAGAACTCATATACTAACAATGGACTATATTGGAATAACTAAATAGGTGTTGAGAATAGAAATTAGGTACTGAGATGCAATAAGAGGATTTAAGAAAAAAGCGTAGAAAAAGAGTAAAAAAGGAGAAGAAATAGAATAAGATTAGGAAAAAACAATAAGAATTTTGAAAATGTGCCTTTCTAATTGAATCAGCCATTAAAACAAAATGGCAACATAATAAAGAAAAGAAAACCATTCACCCCAAATTAAAATTTTATTTTAAGATTGAACAGGGTATCTTCTATTTAAATAACAGGCTATACTAAGTCCAGCTAAATAATGGTTTTGAGGAAGAAATGTCCAGAATTTGTTATTGAATATGTATATGGCAAACATGTAAGATGCAACAATGACAATCATAATTTGAATCAATTTCAGCAATGAGAGTCAAGCTATTATAATCTATAATGTTAATCTGTGTGATAATGTGGGTGGCAAACCATTTTCATAACCTTTATATTGCTCGCGTGGCAATGCAAGTGACAATATATTTTAATCTATAATGTTCATCTGTGTGATAATATGAGTGGCAAACTTCTTGAATTACTTTAAAATGTTCACGTGTGTGGTAATGCAAGTGGCAAACTTCTTTAATTACTTTAAAGTGTTCACTTGTGTGGTAATGTGAGTAGCAAACTTCTTGAATTACTTTAAAATGTTCACTTGTGTGGTAATGTGAGTGGCAAACTTCTTTAATTGCTTTAAAGTGTTCACTTGTGTGGTAATGTGAGTGGCAAACTTCTTTAATTACTTTAAAGTGTTCACTTGTGTGGTAATGTGAGTAGCAAACTTCTTTAATTACTTTAAAGTGTTCACTTGTGTGGTAATGTGAGTAGCAAACTTCTTTAATTACTTTAAAGTGTTCACTTGTGTGGTAATGTGAGTAGCAAACTTCTTTAATGACTAATATACATCTGATAATAAAAGTGACAAACTAATGACAATATTCATCATCCGTATAGTGATTGCAATCATTAATTTACTAAATCACCAATGACTAAATCACCAATGACTAAATCACCATGACAAATCAGCTATTTAAAATATAACAACCCTGGAATCGTGTGTCTAGTGCAAAGACCCGGCAGATCCATCACAACTTGCAATGAGTGGTGCTGTAGGTAGTGATTAGAGGATCTGGCCAAAACTCAAATGTCAAGGAAAGGCTAGACGGAAACAATCAGATTGCTACTGGTATCACTGGTTTAGGAACTCTTCGCTGGCTGATGCAGATGAGGATGGAGCACGTCCTGAGGGCTGTTATATACTGACTGACTAAACTTTGTTACAGCAGTTATTTATACCTGTGTCTAACTGAACACATACAGCATAAAACAACACTGATCCAATGACAAGGGCAGCGGCTGGCCGAGTGACTAAGAATCCGGCATTCTCCTTCGGGAGACCCGGTTCTAATCCTCGGTAAGATGTTCTTTCGGGGGCAAAAAGAAAATCCTAACCTGCACAGTTTACAGCGACTGCACTAGCCAGGCGGCCTTAATTCCACAGGCTCAAGACCCCCTGCCCTACACTGCAACGTACTGTAGGCAGTAGATGACAGTTTTTTGACAGACAGATCCAATGACAGGATTTTGACCGAGGATTTAGTGCTGACAAATAAAGCTAGATCAGAAATAAATAATTACCAGCAATTTTGACAGATTGAGTTCTGAATAATACAACCTCTAGGCTAGAAATGATCAAATGCACTTAATTACATGTAATTTTGACAGGATTGCGTTCCCACAAACAACCTCTAGTCTTGAAATAAAGTTACATTACGAGTAATTTTAAAGGTCATATATAAATAGGAAGAGGACATTATGATGAAACAAACAGTGCGGACCCAATAAAACCAGCATAAATTAGGACTAACAATCCACACAACCACGGATCTCAATATAACCAAAGCTGAAGAGGCAGGTTTACCGAGATCGAATTTGAATTTTTTTTTTTTTTTAAATCGAATCGAATCGAATGATGAAACAAATATTCCTAGATTAAGTTCAATTGCGTTTATGCATCTTATACACATGCAATAGAACTGGCTTTTAAAATAAACTTTCATTTTTCCCCATTTAAAATCAACAGGGTAAGACACTTTTTAAACAAACATTCCCTTTCATAAGTTAAACATTCACTGCCCCGGACAAATTTATGGCCCCAAACAAACATTCACTGCCCCAAACGTTGTATTTAGTTGATTCCCCATGCACTGCAAAATAACCCACTGTATTAATGAGGTATTCCTGTGTTTAATGGCCACTAATAATTTTACATTTAATTAGCTAGTTTAGTTTGATTAATTAGCACTAGGTACAATACATTTTCACAATATTGCAAGAGATAAGGTAAATTTGAAGAAAGTAACAACAGATATGATAAACTTCACAATAAAGTTGCAACTGATAATGCAAAGTTTTACAATAAAGTTAACTGGGTAAAATTTTACTGTAAGGATGCAACAGATAAGGTAAATTTCACAAAGTAGCAAGATATAAGGTAAACTTCCACTATAAGGTAAACTTCCACTATAAGACTGCAAGAGATAGGTAAACTACTATAAAGTAAACTTTCACAATAAGATAGCAACATAGAAGGTAAACTTTGACTATAAAATAGTGACAGAAAAGGTAAACTTTCACTATAAGGTAAACTTTTACTAGATGGTAAACTTTCACTAGAAAGTAGCAGCCGATAAGGAAAACGTTCACTATAAAGTAGCAACATATAAGTATAAGGTAAACTATAAAGTAAACTTTCACAACAAGGCAAACTTTCACAACAAAGTAGCAACAAGTATGGTAAAGCACACTCACCAGGTCCTGTGGGGAAGCCTGGAGTCGTGGGTCGGCCTAAAGTGCCCGTGTGAGTGTGTGCAGTCTCTGGTTCCAAGGTTTGCACGCCTGGCCCAATGGGTCGTAGCATAATCCGATCCTCCTCAATCTCCTTGACTCTCAATGGTTCAGGCTTCTGTAATCAAGAGAACAACAAAATCTCTGATAACGAAAGAAACAAGTTTGCTGACATAACTGAATTCAATGGAATAATGCCTGGTAATAAATTATATAACCGATTGTTTGTGGCTTGTGTTAAATGCATTGAATTCACTGCCGTTATTATTTAAACAAGTCAATCAGTACATTTATCACGGAACAGTCATAACAACTTATGGGATATGTCTTGAAGAGATAAGAACAAGAATCGCGATGGCAAGGGTAGCAATTTGCAAGATGAAAACACACTGAACAATAAAAAGACGTAATTTGCAACGAGAAAAAAAAAGTGTTGAGGTGCTACATAGAAGCTGTATTTTGTACGGATATGAAGCGTGGACAATAAGCAGATAACCAGAAAAAAATCTGATGGCTGT
Source organism: Cepaea nemoralis (assembly GCA_014155875.1). Taxonomy (NCBI): domain Eukaryota; kingdom Metazoa; phylum Mollusca; class Gastropoda; order Stylommatophora; family Helicidae; genus Cepaea; species Cepaea nemoralis. The sequence goes on from JACEFZ010011485.1 coordinate 38,962, forward strand.
GGAAATGTGGTTTCTGAGGAAAATGCAAAGAACACCATGGAAAGAGAAAAACCAGTGACCAAATCTACAGGAAACAAATGAAAATCGTACACTGATTAGAGAAATTAGATAGACAGTCAAAATGGTTTCGTCACGTTTTGAGAAGAAATAAATTGTAGAACGTGGTGACAACTGGCAAGATCGAGGGGAAGAGCACATGGGGAGGGCAGAGAAGTAAATACCTCGATGGCTTGGCCACGTGGCATGGTTGAGACAAGGACACTGAGCTGATCCATGACTCTGATGATCGCGTGAGATAGCGACACAAACGCCCACGATTAGCACTGCACATGATGAATTCTATCATGGAATGTCACAAGAAAGTAAAGGACCGTTGTCACATGCCTTGAAGCGTGTCAGGAATCCAATATTAACCCTATATTTGTAATGACCAACTGGCAGCCGAGGGGTGATAATACACTGGCTTGCTTTCACTTCCGAAGACATTTCCTGCAACTAAGTTTAGACGGTTGAACTGAGTGCCCAAATCAAATTAAGGAGCGTTAGTTATTCCATCCTGCATGAATTTTTAACATATCACCCGACCAGAAATCTAATTTTGTAACTATCTATAGAACTATCCTTTAGACATGAATGTGGTGGTTTACTCTTAACTTCCACATCATACAAGAGATATGCACCTTACGTGCCATGCTGTTTGGCCTAGTAGGTCATGGTTTGCCATCTCACACAATCATTAGTCTCGGATCATGGTTTGCCATCTCACACAATCACCAGTCTCGGATCATGGTTTGCCATCTCATGGATCATGCGTTTGCCATCTCACACAATCGCCAGTCTAGGATCATGGTTTGCAATCTTACACAATCACCAGTCTCGGATCATGGTTTGCCATCTCACACAATCACCAGTCTCGGATCATGGTTTGCCATCTCATGGATCATGGTTTGCCATCTCATGGATCATGGTTTGCCATCTCATACAATCACCAGTCTCGGATCATGGTTTGCCATCTCATGGATCATGGTTTGCCATCTCACACAATCACCAGTCTCGGATCATGGTTTGCCATCTCATAGATCATAGTTTGCCATCTCATGGATCATTGTTTGCCATCTCATGGATAATGGTTTGCCATCTCAGACAATCACCAGTCTCGGATCATGGTTTGCCATCTCACACAATCACCAGTCTAGGATCATGGTTTGCCATCTCATGGATCATAGTTTGCCATCTCACACAATCACCAGTCTAGGATCATGGATTGCCGTCCCATGGATCATAGTTTGTCATCTCACACAATCACCAATCTAGGATCATGGTTTGCCATCTTACACTATCACCAATCTAGGATCATGGTTTGCCATCTCATGGATCATTGTTATCCATCTCACACAATCATGAGTCTCGGATCATGGTTTGCCATCTCATGGATCATAGTTTGCCATCTCATGGATCATAGTTTGCCATCTCATGGATCATGGTTTGCCATCTGACACAATCACCAGTCTAGGATCATGGTTTGCCATCTCATTGATCATAGTTTGCCATCTAACACAATCACCAGTCTAGGATCAAGGTTTGCCATCTCATGGATCATAGTTTGCCATCTCACACAATCACCAGTCTAGGATCATGGTTTGCCATCTCACACAGCAGTCTCAGATCATGGTCTGTCGTCTCATGGATCATGGTTTGCCATCTCACACAATCACCAGTGTCGGATCATGGTTTGCCATCTCATGGATCATGGTTTGCCATCTCATACAATCACCAGTTTCGGATCATGGTTTGCCATCTCATGGATCATAGTTTGCCATCTCACACAATCACCAGTCTAGGATCATGGTTTGCCATCTCACACAGCAGTCTCGGATCATGGTCTGCCGTCTCATGGATCATGGTTTGCCATCTCACACAATCACCAGTTTCGGATCATGGTTTGCCATCTCATGGATCATGGTTTGCCATCTCATGGATCATGGTTTGCCATCTCATGGATCATAGTTTGCCATCTCATGGATCATGGGTTGCCATCTCATGGATCATGATGTGCCATCTCATGGATCATGGTTTGCCATCTCATGGATCATGGTTTGCCATCTCATGGATCATGGTTTGCCATCTCATGGATCATGGTTTGCCATCTCATGGATCATGGTTTGTCATCTCATGGATCATGGTTTGCCATCTCATGGATCATAGTTTGCCATCTCATGGATCATGGGTTGCCATCTCATGGATCATGATGTGCCATCTCATGGATCATGGTTTGCCATCTCACACAATCACCAGTCTCGGATCATGGTTTGCCATCTCATGGATCATTGTTCTCCATCTCACACAATCACCAGTCTCGGATCATGGTTTGCCATCTCACACAATCACCAGTCTCGATCATGGTTTGCCATCTCACACAATCACCAGTCTCGGATCATGGTTTGCCATCTTACACAATCACCAGTCTCGGATCAAGTCATTTTCTCGATTATGGCATCTGGTCAAGCCGTGTGCATATTTATCATTCTCTGGTTAATTTGCTATAGATGTTACATATATTTGATTATGCGTTGTTTTTGCCATTTTTAAATTTTCCAAATGTGTGTTACTATTTTGCAATAATAAATAAGGACTTTTAAACTTCAATGTTACAGAAGTGTTCTTAACAGATGCAGTGCTAAACAAAATGTAGGTTTGTACCAAACAAAAATGGATGGCGGATAATCGGACGCAGGGCTGTGTCACAGTTATGACCTAAAGGTTAACATGGTAACATCATGTATTGCATATCAAATTAAAGCAGGTTGCTTAGGGAAAGCAACTATTGACATTTTAAATGAGACACTTCGCAATGACAACATTTCGGCGATATAGAAGCCCATGACAGATACGGGAAGTCGGTTAAGACATTAATCCTCCCATGTCACATAGTTATAATATCATAGGCCAAGGCGAAGAAACATTCTGTAAGCTCTGAACATCTACGAAAACTGGCCTATAAACAAATACTTCGGCCATATTAAACATCACATTAGCTGGGGAAAAAATTGATGGACGCGGATGAAGAAACATTCTGTAAACTCTAAACATCTACGAAAACTGGCCAATAAACAAATACTTCGGCCATATTAAACATCACATTAGCTGGGAAAGAACTGATGGACGCCATTGTTTCTGGAAGAAAAAACAACGGACGCAGGAGACTGCAGACATCCTGGGTATGAAGGTGCATAAGGCAGAAGAAATGCCCCCCCCCCCCCACACACACACACAAAATCTAAGAATCTGGCAGGGTGCCAACGACAGCGACGTTGTATTACCAAGTAATGTGTGGTATCTGGCCCCAAGATTTGATGCAAGGCCTGAACAATAAAGAGTGATTATATGCATGTCACTATTCTGAATAGTTGAAAGATCATGTCACAGTTCTCATGTGAGAGATCATGTCACAATTCCCAACAGTTAAGAGATCATGTCACAATTTCTAACAGCTAAGAGATCATGTCACAATTCCCAACAGCTGAGATATCATGTCACAATTCCCAACAGTTGAGAGATCATGTCACAATTCCCAACAGCTAAGATATCATGTCACAATTCCCAACAGTTGAGAGATCATGTCACAATTCCCAACAGTTGAGAGATCATGACTCAAATTCCCAACAGCTGAGAGATCATGTCACAATTCCCAACAGTTGAGAGATCATGTCACAATTCCCAACAGCTGAGAGATCATGTCACAGTTCTCAGGTGAGAGATCATGTCACAGTTCTCAGGTGAGAGATCATGTCACAGTTCTCAGGTGAGAGATCATGTCACAATTCCCAACAGTTGAGCGATCATGTCACAATTCCCAACAGCTAAGAGATCATGTCACCATTCCCAACAGTTGAGAGATCATGTCACAATTCCCAACAGCCGTGAGATCATGTCACAATTCCCAAAAGCTAAGAGATCAAGTCACAATTCCCAACAGCTGAGAGATCATGTCACAATTCCCAACAGCTGAGAGATCATGTCACAATTCCCAACAGCTGAGAGATCATGTCACAATTCCCAACAGCTGAGAGATCATGTCACAATTCCCAACAGCTGAGAGATCATGTCACAATTCTCAACAGCTGAGAGATCATGTCACAATTCCCAACAGCTGAGAGATCATGCCACAATTCCCAACAGCTGAGAGATCATGTCACAATTCCCAACAGCCGAGAGATCATGTCACAATTCCCAACAGCTGAGAGATCATGTCACAATCCCCAACAGCTGAGAGATCATGTCACAATTCTCAACAGCTGAGAGATCATGTCACAATTCCCAACAGCTGAGAAATCTTGAATGTGTGCAGTGAGCGCACGGAACCTTCTGTATGTCAAAGATTGACAGACAGACAGACAGACAGACAGACAGACACACACACACACACACACACACGCCTTACTATCTTAAACACGCGTAGCTTTATCGTGGAATAAATGCGAGACTTCCACAGTAGCAGATATTTTCCACGGTATATAAGTCACATAGACAATTCAGGCTACCACACCGTCTTCCTACCTACTCTATGCTACCAATGCCAAACCTAGGCAATGACCAAAGAAAAGAAATATTACATCAATGGAAATGAGATTCCTGATAAGAATACTCAATGTATAAAAACGACAGAAAATCAGAAATGATGAAATCATAACTAAAGTGGAGGTTATAGCAGCGTTAGATTTCATTAGTAAAGGGCAAGCTTAATGGTTCAGCCATACAGCTAGGCTACCAACTAACAGTATAAAACAGCAAGCAATGATGTACAGACTAAATGGAACCAGAACAAGAGGCAGACCATGCAAACGATGGACTGAGGGAATCTCGATATATGAAGCCCATAAACGGGCACCCTTCTGTTTATGCTTCACCTCGACACCGCAAGGTACAAGAGGAATGAGATGATCGATAATTTCATCGACATTTCGAAAGTACTGAAATGTTATATGGAATCTGGTCTGTTAAGACAATAAATCTTGGAATGTGAACCAACAAATTAGAGTTTGGAGGCAACGGACATGTTTCTCAGATAATTGTGTGAATAAATTAAAAGGTCAGAGTAACTAACAACGAATGTTTGAAAGAATGAAAATAAAACATTGTACACAACTATGACTGGCTCCGTGGCGATGGATTTACGGACGCAGTTCGTGATCCCGCATACCCGCCTTCGAAACACAGCTGCGCGCGATTTGGCAGCAGACCGCGTTGTGTTGGTTTTTTGTACGAAATGGTATGGGTGCCGGTCGTTCAGAAAGCAATGGAAAACTACTGAACGTAAACGTGCCATAAGATAACACCCCCCCCCCCCCCCAAAAAAAAAAATGACTGCAACGTCCCATAAAGGATATGCATCTAACTTTTTTCATACAACTAAGTGAACACTCTACACAACTATGTGAACATTCTACACAACTATGTGAACATTCAACACAACTATGTGAACGTTCTACACAACTATGTGAACGTTCTACACAACTAAGTGAACATTCAACACAACTAAGTGAACATTCAACACAACTAAGTGAACATTCAACACAACTAAGTGAACATACAACACAACTAAGTGAACATTCTACACAACTATGTGAACGTTCTACACAACTATGAACATTTTACACAACTAAGTGAACACTACACAACTATGTGAACATTCTACACAACTAAGTGAACACTACACAACTATGTGAACACTCTACACATCTATGTGAACACACTACACAACTTTGTGAACGTTCTACACAACTTTGTGAACGTTCTACACAACTAAGTGAACATTCTACACAACTATGTGAACACTCTACACAACTATGTGAACACTCTACACAACTATGTGAACACTCTAAACAACTATGTGAACACTCTACACAACTATGTGAACGTTCTACACAACTATGTGAACATTCTACACAACTATGTGAACATTCAACACAACTATGTGAACACTCTACACAACTATGTGAACACTCTACACAACTATGTGAACACTCTACACAACTATGTGAACACTACACAACTATGTGAACGTTCTACACAACTATGTGAACATTCTACACAACTATGTGAACACTCTACACAACTATGTGAACATTATACACAACTATGTGAACATTATACACAACTATGTGAACACTATACACAACTGTGTGAACACTCTACACAACTGTGTGAACACTCTACACAACTAAGTGAACGTTCTACACAACTAAGTGAATGTTCTACACAACTAAGTGAACATTGTACACAACTATGTGAACATTATACACAACTATGTGAACATTATACACAACTATGTGAACATTATACACAACTATGTGAACATTATACACAACTATGTGAACATTCTACACAACTAAGTGAACATTCTACACAACTATGTGATCACTCTACACAACTATGTGAACACTCTACCCAACTATGTGAACATTCTTCACAACTATGTGAACATTCTACACAACTATGTGAACATTCTACACAACTATGTGAACACTCTACACAACTAAGTGAACATTCTACACAACTATGTGAACACTACACAACTATGTGAACATTCTACACAACTATGTGAACACTACACAACTATGTGAACATTCTACACAACTATGTGAACATTCTACACAACTGTGAAAAAGAGAAACTGCCCTTTGGTCATCGAATACGAACAGAGGTATTGATTAACATCTGACGACTAGAAAGAGCAATAGAAGAGGCAGACCAAGAAACGATTCTAGATGGTTTAAGACGATGATACGCAGGCATCAAGGCCACAATCTGAGATATGTAGAGACCTGAATTCCTAAGCCACTTTGCAAGTTATGTGGTCATATAAAAATTGGAGTATACAAGGCCTTTATTACTGGGCAGTATGAATAATGATAGAAGCAAAGACAGGAGTTGGTCACATCTCATTATGCACGCACCGACAACCGCACACTTCGCACTCCTGCATATACTGTGGTATTTCCTTATTCAGACAAGCGTGCGCACAAAAGGTTTGTTATCTTGTTTTCACCCACATTTGATTGTCAGATTGTTGTCCATAGACATCCTGCTACGTCAAAGTTGGGTTAGTTATTTCACCCCAAATGTATAAAAATTCCTGGCCATAACGAGGACCCGAACTTGGGCTCCAATGACGGCATTCTAATACCCCTTCCTCTCGACCACCCGCGCTTCTACGCGGTGACCACTGCGGGAGTTGACCTCTCCACGTTCCGTCCCGCCTGCAACAGTTCATGATCTGACGTCTACCGGAAGGCTAACCCGGTCAACAAACGCCCGCAGTAGTCGGATATGTCAGCTCAAAAGTAATATTGCAGCAAAGAATACCATGGACAGACAGAAAAATCAATTAGCAAATCCTACAAGAAGCAAATGAAAACTGAACTGATTAGAGAAATTAGACGTAGACAGTCAACATTTGTATGCACGTTTTGAGAAGTAAGATACTAGAGAAAATGATGACAACTGGCAAGATTGAGAACACGAGGAAGGCAGAGAAGGAAATGTGAAATGTCTGGATGGCTTGACCACATGGCATGGTCGAGACGAGAACACAGCGCTGATCCACGACTCTGGTGATCGTGTGAAATGGCGAAACACGACCCCCCACGCTTATATGCGTGACGCATAATGATGATGCTGTAAACTGACAAGGCAATTACGTCTAAAACAAAATATCGGAGGAACAAACAAGATGAAATATAGGCCTTCAAGCCAAACGGTTTGGGGACAACGGTGACAAACAACGATAATAACAGTGCGTGCTGTGCTAAACTACTCTCGCATGACTGTACAATGAATGCGATCCACGACCCTTTTTTTCGCGTGCTGTTGCACTGGAAAAGGTCAGAGCAGACAACTGACGTGGGAAACATGTTTCTGTTAGTTAAGCATCCCGATTTAGCAGCACCGTGGAACTCTCACCCTCGCAGATGTGGACCTGGATCTCGATCATGTCGAGTCTGCAATAATTCCCGTGGTCTAATCGGGAAATATGTCCTCCACATCTGCAGACGTTGCTTCATGCAATACTCTGATGGCATTGGACTCAAAAAGCTTGACTCAACCTTCAGATGTCTCAGGCTTGATTCTTGTACTGGAAGAGTACACACTTTATTTGCGTATTCAATACATTGATGTTAGACTGCAGAAGGAAAAAAAATACAAGGAAAGAACTAATGCGACTTGGAGAGAAGGAATAGAGAAACCAAATTCCATTTTCCAAAACATTTTCCGAGCACAAATCTTCGCATACACTGTCTTCCCACACTCAATCCACACATTCGTCTTCCCATTCATTGTCTCCCATTTACTCCAGTCTTTCCACACATTTTACCACACTCCCCCATATTCCCTCACCTTTTATCACATCTTGTCTTCCGCGCACAAATACACCCCCCTCCCCCTTTAACTTTTCACACATCCGTCTTCCATGTGGAAACGGCACCCATCCTCAAATATTTAAAAACAAATACATATGGAATGTAACAATGTGCAATTCCCTCTTAAATATAGACTATAATCACGTGACTGCGATGGTTGGATAAACGAGCGACACCGGGTAGTTTATAGATTATACAACGTCCAATCTTTGCTCGTGCAGACCCTAGTTCGATTCCAGGTGTGAACTATTTTCATACAACTAATTATATACCCCCTCCTGGACGTGAAGCCGTGGATTCGACACTTAGCCTTTAAGGGCCGGATCCTGATTAAAATAAACAATATCCCGAAAACAGTTGCAGTAGGGTGGAAGGAGAAGGCACACCTGCCATCTTTACAATCAACAAGAGGTGACAGCAGCCGAAGTACTACATCCGCGATGTCTTACAGTGTTTCCAGTATCAGAAACGGGTCATGTTCATCATCGTAATTATATGACATTGAGGAGGAACTAACAAGAAACAGTCAAGTTCATCATCGAGATTCTATGACACTGAAGAGGAACTCAACCAGAAATGGTCAAGTTCATCATCGGGATTCTGTGGCAATGAAGAGGAACTCAACCAGAAATGGTCAAGTTCATCGTCGAGATTCTATGACACTGAAGAGGAACTCATCCAGAAACGGTCAAGTTCATCATTGGAATTCTATGACACTGAAAAGGAACTCAACCTGAAACGGTCAAATTCATCATCGGGATTCGACTGGTGATGCAAATCTCGCAGACAGCGACTATCAGAGGAGTAAGAAGAGGAAGAAGCAGAAGCAGAAGAAACAGAAGCAGTAGCAGAAAAGAATCAGCAGAGAAGAAATAGTCGGAGGATGATGATGAAGCAGCAACGGAATCAGAAGAGAAGCAGCAGTAGCAATAGAAGAAAAAGAAAAGCGCAACGAAGAGGTTGTGGGATTTAAATTACAGTAGTTTAATATTCGGAGCTAATGATTTCGCATTCTAATCTGAATCATGCCTCGAATGAACAGATAGGATAGAATAACAGCCGAGTTGGTTTATATAGAAAGATTAATATTCAAACATTATGTGACACCAGGTAAACCCTCCCCCATCTAAACTTCAAAATTCCTCCAGAAGGTTGCGGTGGGGAATAAACAGCTTTATAGGTGAGGAAATTCCCACTTCAGGGTGGGGTGGGGAATCTCTCCACGGTTGACAAACGATGTGCTGGATTATTTGATCAGTCATCCTCAACTCCTCCAGTGAGCTAAGATGCGCACAGTCGCAAGGATGGACCTTAATGCTACATTTACCGAACCATGGGATTAATAGGGGTGACAGATATAGACAGTAATGACGTTTAGATGGGTGAGCCTGGATTTATACCTGTTACTTCATCTACCGTTACCCCCCCCCCCCCCCCCCCCCCCCCCCCCCCCCCTTAGTGTACGGCGAGTTCAAGATATACACTGAGTCAACACTAGACTGCAATTTCTATTATACTAAAGAGGAACAGGCTGCTGTTAGAGTAGATTCATGTCAAAGACACTGACCAGGGCACTGATCCAGGAAACAAATAGCAAAGTACCCTATAAGAGCTGTTGTATGTCTGAAGTTTATGCTGGATGTTGAAGGCATATCACCGTAGCGGCCTGTTATTTGTGATCGTGAACGACCTTTAGATGGAATGACGAGGTTTACATCATTCATCTGAGGTCCTGGAATGTCCTACGAAACTAACTGGGAGGGCTAACCAGGTCAACAAATGCGGGAAGAAAGATGTGATGGCCGAAAGGCGTAAATATCGCATATCTCCCGTAAACATACAACACAATTGCGTAACTAGGGGAAAGGACTGGGGCATCTGTTGAGATTGTCGTGTGCTGTGACGGTTTCTTGACCAACCCCAAAAGAAAGGAGAGAAAGGAGAGAGGAAGAGGAGTGAGTTAGAGAGACAGAGGAGTGAGACAGAGGAGAGAGAAAGTCGAGAGAGACGAGGAGAGAGACGAGGACAGAGATAGAGGAGAGAGACAGAGGGATGAGACAGAGTTAGAGGGTAGAGAATGAGAGTAGAGAAAGAGGGTAGAGAAAGAGGGTAGAGAAAGAGGGTAGATAAAGAGGGGTAAAAGAAACGAGAGAAGAGGAGAAAATGGGAGAAAAGAGGAGAAAAGGGGAGAGAAGAGGAGAGAAGACAGGAGTGAGACAGAGGGTAGAGACATAGGGTAGTGGCAAAGGATAGAGGCAGAGGGTAGAAGCCGAGGGTAGAGAAAGAGGGATGAGAGAAGGGAGAGAAGAGGGAGAGAATAGAGGGGAGAGACGTTAGGGAGAGAGAAGGGGAGAGGTGTGAAGGAGAGAGAAGAGGAGAGGGCGACTGAAGAGAAGAGAGGAGAAAGAGACATGCTGATCAAAATTAACCAAACGCCCCTAGAACCAGAACAATAAGGCTGCCGTTTTCACCATAAGATCTTTCTCAAACACACAACAGTGTTAAATATTGTAAACAAAACCCACACCGCGTTCACCTTTAACCTTTGCCCTGACAATGCACACACAACGCCACCTATAATAGAAGCGGCCACTTGCCGCAGAAACGATGTATACTGCTACCCGCATTCATGGCGGGAATTTTCGGTATATGGAGCAGAGGCATAGCTTCGGAGAGGCATGTGTTACGAGATGAGTTTATTATTAGTCTAGCATTACAACTTCTGTCATGTTTCGTTGTCTTCAGATGGCATTGGATATCAGACTGTCCACTTCTGGTTGTCATATTATAGTGAGATCTGGCCGAGTGGCAAGAATGTCAGGCTCTCCGAAAGATGTGTTCGAATCCGCGATGACGTGTGGATTTATTCCTGTCGGTGGCAAAAAAGAAACACCCTAACCTGCACCGTTCGCGGCGATTGCACTAGCCAGGCGGCCTTAATTCCTCAGGCTCAACACATACCCCCCCCCCCCTCCCTGCCCTACACCGCAAGGTACGACAGACAGTTTATGCCTTTTTATGGACATGTATTGCCTATAATAAGTATTACTTATCCAGCTGCTTAAACCTACATACATCTTTCTCTTCGTCTTATCTTATTCTTGTACCTTGCGGTGTCGATGCGAAGCATAAACAGCGATAGGGTGCCCGTTAATGGGCTTCACATATCGAGATTCCCATGGACTTATTACCCCTGTCCATCGTGTATTTAACGGTCGGCCTCTTCTTCTGCTTCCATTTGGTCTGTACTTCATTGCTTGTGGTATACTGCTGGTAGCCTAGTTATACATTTTTGTCATCTGGTATTTTCTCTGGGCTTGGATTGTCTTGACAAAGACAACAAACCCGTGGGGAAAACATGACCAACCTAGATCTAATTCCAGCTAGTGTGTCTGGGCTTAGGTTGTAGCCATGACAATGAAACTGCACAAACTCGCGGAGAAAACTTTACCAAACAAAGGTTCTAGCCTTGACCTGGTGACATCATATACCTCTCCGTAGACGTGAAGTTCCAGTACCGACTTTGCACACCCAGTAGGTGTCTGTGCTTGAAGAGAAGATATCTGCATTACAATCCCCATGGAGGTGGTACTTCAGTGCGGATCGGGAGTAAGTCTACAATCTTGGTGAATTTAAATAGAAGCCACAAACTATGTTGCACGATTTACTGCCTGGCATATTTCGCTGCGTCTCACCTTGTGCGTACTGCAGTTAATAGATTAATACTTGCGCTGAAACAAAGCAGTCTGACTTGAAGCAGTCACATGTGACTCCCAACTCAAGGACGAGAAGTCCGCTACCTCGCCATCATCACGCCAAAGTTTAAGAGCGAGCGCACTTATACATTTGGACATGCTGACCTGTCTTTCTGTCTTTGACTGCCTCACTATATATGCGACCTTTCTATCCATTGTCTGACTGGATGGCTGTCAGTTTGGCGATAAACAGCATGGTATTTTCACGTAATTTAACAATATTACAAAGAAAGAACTTGGAAGCAACAGAGATGTGGTTCCTAAGACGAATGTTGCAAATTCCCTGGACTGCTAGAGTAACTAACGACGATTGCCTGAAAGAGGCTAATGAAGCCAGAACATTATATACGACAATAAGAAAGACAAACAGCTTTATTTGGTCATGTGATGAGAAGAGAGGCATTGGAGAACATCGTGACGATTAGAAAGATCGAGGGGAAGAGAAGGGAAGGCAGACCAAGATAAATTATGCGGCATGGATTGAGACGGTGGCATGGAGTAATATCATCAGCAGAGTTGATCCAGAGCACCAAAAGACCGAGATCTGTGGAGCGACGAACGCGACCTGGCACAGCACTTGATGCCGATGATAAAAATGTGTATCCAACTCTAAAGCCCTATAAATAAGTATACCTGACATATCTCACACCATTTGTGAACCCCTACATACCATTCACTCGCTCTACACACCATTCACTCGCCCCACACACCTGTGAACGCCCACACAATACCACTAGCATTCACAACCTCCGTAATATCACATTTCTCCACTCCAATAGACCCAGCTTATAACTGGGCTGTGACAGACATGCTTCACTGGCCAGAAAGAATAACACAGCAATCAGATTTAAGTTAAACTACCCTTTCATGTACCCCAGTTTTCAACTACCCACACGAGACATGAATGTCATTCTGCTTATAGCTAGGCCTAGGGTATATTCTGCCGAGATTACCGAGCTCAAGACGAAAGGCAATGAACAAATATACTCGCATCCTTTCTACCTACACGGAAACTTGGAAAAGCTAATTTTACTATAAAAGTTGTGCTAAATGTCAGAAATATAAAATGTAACTTGTAAATCATCGTCCAGTGCCTTGCCAGCTGGCGTGGGCGATCAAGCCTCTCCACAACTTACGATCTCCGACGTCATGGATCAATTCGTGTTTTGACTTACTTCCGTGCCATGACATAAGACTGTCAATAATCTTTTCACACTGTCTTCCTCTATCTCTCCGTAATTCTGTCCGGTTGTCACAACATGTTCCAGTTTGTGTCTTCTCATAACATGGCCAAGAAACGATGACTGCCTCTTTCTGATGTTTGTGATAAGTTGTCTTTGCGACCCAGCTTCCCTTAAAACATCCTGATTGCTCTTTTTGGCTGTCCAATTAATTGTCAGCAATCTTCTATAAAAACACACCTCCAAGGCTTCCATGAATTTTTTCGCCTGTGTAATAATTGTCCATGACTCGCAGTCGTATGTTAAAACTGGTTTTAACTCTTTTCCTGACTTTCAAGGACAGTGACTTATTGCAACAACAAAAAACAAAAATCAAAAACGTTCATTCGATAGAATACAGTTTTTGCTTGTCCTATTCTGCTTTTTATCTGTGTAAATAGGGACGCTAAAAACATATTGCACGATTTATTGCCTGACATATTTCGCCAAATCTTGTCAAGTGCATACTGCGGAGTTATATAGCATACGATGTGAATAAATTAACATGTTGGCTGAAATACTAAGTGCATAGTCATTGATATTGTTCGAGTGTGGAGTACGTTGTCCCACTGAAGTCTAAAGAGGCAGTCCTGTTTGTAGAGCAACGAGGCAGGAATCGTTGATGTGACCGTCCTCGAGCGCAAAAGAAAAAAAAAAATATTAACTCCAAAGGACAAGGGGAAGGGAGAAGTGCTGGGGATGAGCAGTTACCATGTCTGCCTCGGATTCGGAAGGTGCCGGGGTTCGAGCCCAGTATACGACTGAATTTTTTCCAGACACCAGGTTAATTAATTAAATTGTGTTGCGTATCCCTTACGGGACGTTGCAGTCAACACCAGCATTTTCAGCTGCTGTTGATGTACTAGGCAAGTGTTACGTTCAGTAGTTTGCCAATGCTTTCTGAACGACCGGCCCCTATACCTCTTTCGAAAATACCAGCACCGCCGTGTTTCGAACCCGGGTATACGGGCTCACAAACCGCGTTCGCAAGCCCTTAGCCACAGAGATAAGTTCTGATCTCTCGTGGGGGAGACTGAGTACCTAGCCTTTACAGATACGGGGAGGGGGGGGGGGGACTGACCCTATGTGCAAGATTTCCACGTTTAATTACCACGACAGTTGGCAATCGCAAAGAGTAGGCCGTGAAGCTCTACCCTGGTAAATTGTAAAGAAGGAAAACCTTCCTACGGGTAGCGCTTGTTACCTTGGATGTGTTGCCGGGGCCCATACAGGGGAGCAAAGAATAGTAACACTTGCCTACCATGCACGTCGTAAGAGGCGACTAAGGAATATATGGTTCCGTCGCCCTGCTACTGAGAGAGTGCCTGGCGCGACACTGTGAGCTGTGAATTTCGTGTGGAATGCTTTTACATCTGTTCGCAGTTTGTAGCGCGAACTGCATGTTCGGAACAATGGCGACTGGCTGTTGCTGGATTGACTTGGTTTGCCTTTTCGGTTCACGAGTGCATTTTTCAGGAGACTCCTGGGAGTCGTCGCTGGAGCTACGGAGTTTGTGCTTTGTGCGGCGCTTTCGGCAGGTCGCCATGCGGAAAGAGACCGAGCCATATGGGATAAAACCCGGGTCAATGAAGTCTTTCTGGTGACTGCCGTTTTCATCGACAATGACCTGCATTTCTCGTGGAGGACTTTTGTGTTGGTATTCTGGCGGCGGTATTATGCACAGTGTACCTGTGCGGGCTGTTGGCTTGCCGACACTCCTGTCTGTTCCATTGTTCACATAGGGCAGTGAGGGGCATTTTGTGTGATATCCACTGGCACAGGAACGGAGCATAATGGGGACGACCCGTTGCAGTGAACTTGGAACCCCGACTAACTAACTAACTAACTAACTAACTAACTAACTAGCTAACTAACTTAACTAACCTTGGTTGGAGTTTGTCTAGAAGAAGCAAACACCTACTGGTCATATATATCATACTATATTGGGAGATGAGGTTGATGGGAGATAAGGTTGTTGGTCTATACTCTATTATGAGATGAAGTTTTTGGTCTATACTCAATTGGGAGATGAGATTGATGGTCTACTCTATTGGAAGAGGTTGGGATAAAACCTAATGCAATGAAGTAGATTCTCATCTTGTAACTGTGTGAGTTTCAACTGTCTGCTCTATATTCTCATGTTGTAACTCTGTGAGTGGCTCTGTATTCTCATGTTGTAACTCTACGAGTTTCCACTGTCTGCTGTGTATTCTCATTATGTTTTCGGTCTCTAATGTACACCCATGTTCCCGGTCTGCCCTTTTACTGCGCTGGGGTTTTCACCCAGAGTATTTAAATGTTAAGTTGAAAGGTAATTTTGCAAGATACTTATTTTTGGAAACTAGTTTAATATGCATTATCAGGGCTGGACATGGCCAAATGGAGGCAAGCGCTCGCTTTTAAACTTCCGGTGTGCTAATACCGAGGTAGCGGATTCAACCCCTTCACCGGTAAGCTGGACTAAATTGACTTTGTCCTTGACTCAATGACACAAATTACACGTACTTCTGAAGTCGGAGTGGATTTGCCTGATGGAGTGGGACACTGGTGATAGGGTAAGCTAATCAACGCGCAAGAATTAGTTCCTTGTGGACTACGCTCGATTTAAGGCGAGGGAACGAAACAAAACATTCAGATGCAGAGGAAAACAGATGGCGACAAAGGAGACAGAGGGAGACAAAGGGAGACACAGAGAGACAGACGGAGACAGAAAGAGACAGGCAGAGAGAGAGAGAGAGAGAGAGAGAGAGAGAGAGAGAGAGAGAGAGAGAGACAGACCAAGAGAGAAGGGGAAGATGATGGAGGGTGGGAGGGTGGGCTAACAAGAGCGACCTTTCGCCACAAACGCCAGGGAACCTGTGAAGACCAAAAGCGAACCGGCCATTTTTTACCCATGTCAGAATAGATGCATAGCAAACAATCAGTGAAGTCAAACTCGCCATTGTGTGTGAACTTCTAGAGCTCTGTATGGGCGGTTGTCAAGTAATAATATTACACGGTCAAACCATCTGGTTTGATGTGTTTAAATATAGTCTAACACTTGTGCTGTTTTCTTTTGCTTCCCGATTGTCTCACTTCTCGTTACGAGTAAAATTCTGCATCTCGTCTCATTCCTCATGAACCTTGCGGTGTTTAGGTGAAGCATAAACAGCGGGAAAGTGCCCGTTTAAAGATTTCATATATCGATATTGCTCGCTCCGCGGCGAAGGTGTTACTGGTGCAGTTCGTAATCCCGCATACCCGTATTCGGAACACAGCTGTGGGAGATTTGGCAGCAGACCACCTTGCGTTGGTTTTTACGAAATGGTATTGGTGCGGTCGTTCAGAAAGCAATTGCAAACTAAAATGTTTGCATATCTTTTAAAGGACATTGCTGTCAACATCAGCATCCTTCAGCTGATTGCGTAAACTTGCCAAGAGATCACAACAGCAAATAATGCTGGTGACTGACGTCCTGTAAAGGATATGCAACTAACTAATTATATCGAGATTCCCATAGACTTATTCCCTCTGTCCATCGTTTACATGGTTGGTCTGTACATCATTGCTTGTATAGTCTAACACTAGTGGTATAATCTAACAATGATAGTAAGCAACTGGGACAAAAGGGGTTAAGTCACAAAATGATAATATAGTGAAGTGACTGGCTACACCAACCGTTATACAAGAGAATACAACCATTATACGGGCAGCACCTTTCCGTGTGTTTATCCATTTTCAAACAATTCTACAGGATGACACCTTAAGGCGTGGTCAAAACCCCGACTGACTACCGCAACACGCTCCCCGAATCTTGTGACATTCACAAACTAATGCTATATACGGGGGTGATTGTCAACATGTGTTACCATACGATTCTTGGTTGGGAATTGCCACACAAAGATACAGAACATAAATTTATGAAAAAAACGATCATACATAAAAGTTAATGCAACCAATCCCAGTATTTATTCGATGTTTGTGATTTACTTGGCAGTGTTAAGTAGTTTGCCATTGCTTTCTGAACCGTTGACGCCTCGTACCACCTTTATCGAAAAGAGGAATACTTCCAAATCATAACTGATTTCAAACACGACTCGGTATGACAATTTTGAAACTGTCCCCTACGTCACAGCAATGGCTCGATAACATATACATATATGATATAGAGGGATAAGAGGAAGTCAGTGAGGCGTCAAATTAAATATGGTGAAATGTACAGCTTATGAATAGTACTAAAGTTGAGAGCAATGAAAATGAACCTTAACAGGGTATAGTTGTTATGAATGCCAGAGTGGCTGGGTTGTTTAGCCACTCTTATGAGCTTGCAGGTTGTCGGCAGGTGTCCCAGGCAACCGTAGAATGGGGCAGGAAATGTTGGGAACGAACGAACGGACAGACTATTTTCAAAGGGTAACAAATTGGGCACGCAGGCCCGTCTTACATTCGGCCCTTCCACTCACTCAGCTTTCTTTCATCAACAGTGCATAGGGAAAAAAAACATTGTCACATGAATTTTGTAAACATAAACAATGCATATTACTATGTTATGAGACACATCCACCACCCACCCACACATCCCCCATTCACTCCAACTCCCCCACCCAACCACACACATAACCCACACACACATACATTCCCCCACCCATCCACCACATCCCTACACCTACACATCTCCCCACCCACACACACCTCTCACCCACCACACATCCCATCCACCCACACCCCAAGCACACATACATTCAATAACCCACACATCCCCCACCTACACACATCTCCCCACCCACTCACATATCCTCTACCCATCCCATTACCCACCAACAATCACTCACCCACATATCCTCCTCCACCCACACACCTCCACCCACCCAGCCAAACACACATTCCTCAGCCACACACACATCTCCCCGTCAACTCACATATTCCGCATCTACCCACACACAAATTCCGCACCCACCCACATAATCTCCCATCTCCCCCAGCCCACTCACAGATCCCGAGCCCACACCTACAAACATCCCCCACCATCTCCTAACCTGCACACACTCACCCACCCACACATCCTCTACCCACCCACACATCCTCTACCCACCCATCCCCCAACCAAACATCCCTTAACCACACACCCCTACCCATATACACACACATCCCCACCCACGCACAATCTCCCCACCCATACACACATCCCTCCCACACATCCCCACCCACCAACACATCCCCCATTCACAAACACACACCTCCCATCCACGCACACACAACCCACACACACATCCCCAACTCATACACTCATCCCCAGACACACGTACCTATCCCTCAACCACTAACACCCACACATCCCTTACCCACTCATCAACACATACATCTCCTATCTACCCACCCACACTCACACACCCCAACCACCCATCTAAGCACACATCCCCACCCTCACACACATCCTTCACCCACCCGAAAACCCAACCACACCTTCACCCACCCACACACACATCATTTATCCACAACCAGCTCCCCTCCCACACAACACCACACCCACACACATCCCAAAGACACATCCCTCACCCACACACACATCTCCCCACACATCTCCTACCCATCCACACATCCCCCAACTACAATCACCCTCACTACCCACACATACATCCTCCATCCAGCCACACACCCCCACCCAGCCAGACATATCCCCCACCCACACACACATCTCCAAATCCATCACCCACACCCATCATGCACCCCTCCCCAACCCACATACATCCCCCACACATATCTCACCCACACACACTCCCCACCCATACATCCCACACCCATACACATCCCTCACCCACACCCCCAAACCCACAACCACCCCCACCTGCACACATCTCCCACCCACCACATATCCCCACATCCACATCTCCCCACCCATACATATACCCCCACCCATCCCATAACCCATCATCAATCATCCACCAACATATCCTCCTCCACCCACTCACCCACAACCACCTAGCCAAACACACATCCCCACCCACACACACATCTCCCCGCCAACCCATACATCCCGCACGTACCCACACACAAAATCCCCACCCACCCACACAATCCCACCCCGCCCACCCACACACACATCCCCCCATCCCCCAACCTACTATTATGATCAAACTGCCACACTTTACACACACATACAGTGACGATTGTCGTGAGCATTGTCGCAAAATTGTAAAGAAAATGGAGAAAAATTGTACATATATACATTTTGTAACTTAAAAATTAGTGATGCAATTCAACTCTCTCTCTCTCTCTCTCTCTCTCTCTCTCTCTCTCTCTCTCTCTCTCTCTCTCTCTCTCACACTCTCTAATTCTCTAAATTGGAGACAGCTGTAGTAGTAAGTAGCTCTTCGTCGACGCTTGAAAGCATAGGGAACTTGAGTCGGAGACGGTCGGGTGAACAGACAAGTGATATATATATATATATATATATGTAGACAGAGAGAGAGAGAGAGAGAGAGAGAGAGAGAGAGAGAGAGAGAGAGAGAGAGAGAGAGAGAGAGAGAGAGAGAGAGAGAGAGAGAGAGGATAAATATACAGCTAGACATATATAGCAACAAAGATGGATGGGTGAGTGAGTGGATGGGTGGGCGGTTGGATGGATGGACGGGCAGACAAGCAGACGGGTAGACATGTGGATAGGCAGGCAGGTACACACAGCTAGACAAACAGCTAGAGAGACAGCTAGACAGACGAGGATGAACAGACACACAGCTAGACAGACAGACGTACAGCTAGTCAGACATACAACTAGACAAACGGGGATGAACAGACACAGCTAGACAGACAGACGTACAGGTAGTCAGACATACAACTAGACAAACGGGGATGAACAGACACAGCTAGACAGACAGACGTACAGCTAGTCAGACATACAACTAGACAAACGGGGATGAACAGACACAGCTAGACAGACAGATGTACAGCTAGGACATACAACTAGACAAACGGGGAAGAACAGACACACAGCTAGACAGACAGACGTACAGCTAGTCAGACATACAACTAGACAAACGGGGATGAACAGACACAGCTAGACAGACAGATGTACAGCTAGGACATACAACTAGACAAACGGGGAAGAACAGATACACAGCTAGACCGGCACAGTTAGACGAGGATGAACAGACACACGGCTAGACAGACGAAGACGAACAGACACACAGCTAGACAGACACGGCTAGACAGACGAAGACGAAGACACACACAGCTAGACCGGCACAGTTAGACAGACGAGGATGAACAGACACACGGCTAGACAGACGAAGACGAACAGACACACAGCTAGACAGACACGGCTAGACAGACGAAGACGAAGAGACACACAGCTAGACAGGCACAGTTAGACAGACGAGGATGAACAGACACACGGCTAGACAGACGAAGACGAACAGCCACACAGCTAGACAGGCACAGTTAGACAGACGAGAATGAACAGACACACGGCTAGACAGACGAAGACGAACAGACACACAGCTAGACAGGCACAGTTAGTCAGACGAGGATGAACAGACACGGCTAGACAGACGAAGACGAACAGACACACAGCTAGACAGGCACAGTTAGACAGACGAGGATGAACAGACACACGGCTAGACAGACGAAGACGAACAGACACACAGCTAGACAGGCACAGTTAGACGAGGATGAACAGACACACGGCTAGACAGATGAAGACGAACAGACACACAGCTAGACAGACACGGCTAGACAGATGAAGACGAAGAGACACAGCTAGACAGGCACAGTTAGACAGACGAGGATAGACAGACGAGGATGAACAGACACACAGCTAGACAGACGAAGACGAACAGACACACAGCTAGACAGGCACAGTTAGACAGACGAGGATGAACAGACACAGTTAGACACAGCTAGACAGACACAGACAGACGAGGATGAACAGACACAGCTAGACAGACACAGCTAGACAGACGAGGAAGAACAGACACAGCTAGACAGAAGAGGATGAACAGACATACAGCTAGACAGACAGAGAGACGATCTAAGGAACTATTTCAATATGGACACCAATGCACTGCTTGCTTATTATTGTACTCTATAGAACAATGAGGAATTAATGACAATGGATGGAATGACGTAAAACTAAACAGACCCACAAACAGATAAACGGTTATATTTAACAGCTACTAAACATCTACATTTAACTTACCAACGGCAGTCCTGTTTATCATTGTAAATCCAAGCGAATGCCCCAGCTACTGTCAAAACAAACAACGTGACAATGCCACCGGATCTGAAGAAAACAACAATCGGTGCCAAACCTCACGGTTCCCAAAAGCCCGAATGTCACAATCACAGTTGAATATCGTCGGTGCTATGACACACTTTTCTCCCTACAAAAAAGTAATCTCGGCGAGCAGTTATCAGTTAGCTACAAGCTGGGCAGGCGGGTGTTAACATTCTACCGGTTGCCGAGAGCAAAGCCAGGGTGTGTGTTAACTGGAAAAGCGGATTCGTGAATACTTGTTAACTTGGGTCAAACCGCAAGAGAAACCGTGAATTTGTGACCGACCGGGTCGGGTGAAACCACGAACATATGAAGGTTTTCGTGATGATGTGTGTTCATAACAGAATGCAATTGCGTTTATGTTTGGGTTTAAATGAGACCGCGAACACGTCTCACAACTCTCCGACTTACTAAGTCCAGGAAATCACGGTCTGTGGTGAAGTGTTTACACTGCTTGCCTCACGCTCTGAAAGTTGTGGGTTCGATTCCGGCCTACGTCGTTCGGGTCACGAGTGCAATTTTCTCGGAGGCTTCGCGGGTCGTCGCTGAAGCTACGGAGTTCGCGCTGTGTGCGACGCTTTCGGCAAGCTGTCCGGTGGGAAGAGATCGAGCCATATGGGATAAAACCAGGTGCAGTGAAGTAGATCATCTTGCCCTTTCAAACAGAATCGAGGTTTGAAATAAGCAGCGGACGATTCGGAAACAGGTCGCCTTGCACTGATTTTGATGGTATAAGAGTCGGTCGTTCAGATAGCAATGGCAAGCTACTGAATGAAAACATTTCCTTGGTAAACTACTGAATGTAACCATTGCATAGTAAATCACAAACAGTCAAGAATGCTGGGGTTGATTGTGACGTTATGTAAAGGACAGCTAACCTACCAACCAACCAAACGAATTTAGCTGTGAGTGGGGTTTCAGCAAGGTAGGGTGTACAACCAGTGTTACAGGAAGTATCAGGATCTAGTTTTCGACAACTGCTGAGGAAAACTGCAACCACGGAATAGATCGGAGTGATATAAAGGGAAACTTCCATCTATCACAGTGGTTCTTAATTGTTTTTGGCCCATGCACCCCTTCACCATATGTTTAGAATGTCATTATCTCACCCCCACCCCCTCGTAGTCCCTCCCTATAAATCCCCCCACCCCTACACAGTATACGTAATGAAGGAAACTAAATTTAATAACACATACTAGAACAAATCTAGACGTCTACATAACATGTGATTTGTGGGTCTACTTACGTCAGAAAACGAATGTCAGAAGGGCGAGAAGTACAGAACTGTAAAGTATGGAGGAAAAAACAATATCAAATAATCGGTGTTTGTATTAACGCGATCTTGAAATAATCTTAATTTCCCCCTCCCCCCGGAAACTCTAAAAGTTGGGGGGAGGGAATTCCCCATCGGTTGAGAACCACTGATCTATCATAATGACAGGTAACGTGGACAATGAATAAGCAAAGCGAGGGTAGCACTGAAGCTTTTGAAATGTGCACGTGGACCAACAGGGGGACAAAGAGGTAAATAATAATAGCCTAGTGTGATAGAGGATCTGGCCCACAATTAGTATTCTGAGGAAAGACCAGACGGTCACATAATCAGCTTGCAGGTGATGCCATTAGTATTGGGGCTCGTTGCTAAATGTTGAAGATGAGGACGAATAAGGTAAGGGAATGTCCACAGTGCTGTGATGCCGGTTATTAACTAAACTCAACTGAACTCAGGAAGATTATGACGCGAAAAGAAAACAAACACAAACGCATTACACAAACTGGGATCGAGGAAACATTATCGGAAGATACAATTACAGTAATTAGGCTGAGTGAGACAATTACAGCAATTATACTGAATGGACAATTACAGTAATTAGGCTGAGTGAGACAATTATAGCAATTACGTTGAATGAGACAATTACAGCAAATAGGCTATGTGACGAAACAGCTGGTATGTTGAAGGGAAGAAGTGAGGCTTGCAAAGAGAGGACAACGTTATACGTGGGAGGACAACGTTACACGTGGGAGGGCAACGTTACACGTGGGAGGGCAACGTTACATGTGGGAGGACAACGTTACACGTGGGAGTACGTTTCATGTGGGAGGACAACGTTACATGTGGGAGGGAAACGTTACATGTGGGAGGGCAACGTTACATGTGGGAGGGCAACGTTACATGTGGGAGGGCAACGTTACATGTGGGAGGACAACGATACATGTGGGAGGGCAACGTTACATGTGGGAGGGCAATGTTACATGTGGGAGGGCAACGTTACATGTGGGAGGACAACGTTACATGTGGGAGGGCAACGTTACATGTGGGAGGGCAACGTTACATGTGAGAGGACAACGTTACATGTGGGAGGGCAACGTTACATGTGGGAGGACAACGTTACAAGTGGGAGTACGTTTCATGTGGGAGGACAACGTTACATGTGGGAGGGCAACGTTATATGTGGGAGGGCAACGTTACATGTGGGAGGACAACGTTACAAGTGGGAGGACAACATCAAGAGATGGACTGGAAGGAGTGTATAAGGATGCACTATACAGACGCAGAGGTGAGGGTGTCTAAGGCTCATTGTAGACTAGCATGGATGTGGTGATGATGTTGATGATGATGATGGTGTTAATGACGATGATAGTGATGATGATGTTGCTACTTCTACTGTCAATACGACTACTACAGTCACTACTACTACTACTACTACTACTACTACTACTACTACTACTACTACTACTACTACTACTACTCATGCTGCTGCTGCTACAACAACAACACCATCAACTACTACTACTACTACTACTACTACTACTACTACTACTACTACTACTACTACTACTCATGCTGCTGCTGCTACTCCTATTACTACTATTCATGCTGCTGCTGCTACTGCTGCTACAACAACAACAACACCATCAACTACTACTACTACTCATGCTGCTGCTGCTACTCCTATTACTACTACTCATGCTGCTGCTGCTACTACTACTGCTGCTACAACAACAACAACACCATCAACTACTACTACTACTACTACTACTACTACTACATGAATGTGGTGCTGATGATGATGATGGTATTAATGACGATGATAGTGATGATGATGTAGCTACTTCTACTGTCAATACGACGACTACAGTCAATACTACTACTACTACTACTACTACTACTACTACTACTACTACTACTACTACTACTACTACTACTACTACTACTCATCCTGCTGTCGCTACTGATGCTACTACTACTACTGCTGCTACAACAACACCATCAACTACTACTACTACTACTACTATAACTGCTGCTGCT
Source organism: Cepaea nemoralis (assembly GCA_014155875.1). Lineage (NCBI taxonomy): Eukaryota > Metazoa > Mollusca > Gastropoda > Stylommatophora > Helicidae > Cepaea > Cepaea nemoralis. Next base: position 63,918 of record JACEFZ010011485.1, read on the forward strand.
GCTGCTGCTACTACTACTACTACTACTGCTGCTGGTACAACAACAACAACAACAACAAAGCAACAGTAAGAATTTCAACATGTTTTCTTCTGCGATACATTCATACACCCAAAACCCGCGTTTACCAAATATCGCAATACAAATATCTCCGGTGATAATTTATACGAACAGCCCAGTATAAAAGTACACGAGCCGCAACTGTACACTATCGCCACACCTGAAGACTGCATGCAGCACAAAAGGTATGTGTCTACAGGTGGGCGTCCCGTGCAGATTTCCCCCAGAAACCTTAGACCAGACACGCGATTATCTAACACACGAACGCTTGGGAGTATAAATTGCAGCTTTAACGTTTCACATGTCTACTGAACTGCTTCCCCGCCCTTTTGCGTTTTCTACACTGACAAGAAATGCAGGTGCCACAACCAAAATCGTTCTATTTGTGCTGGTTTCTATAAATAAGCTATACAGACATTATATTCCCAGCGAACAAGCCAGGCTGCACACATTTTCGTAACACGATTAGAATGGCGTACGGCAACCGTGCAATGGACCCACACGACTATCTCTGGCACTGCTACTCATCTTACATTGTCTGCACTTTCTTGGCTTTGCCCTTTTTTTTTCGTTTTCTTTTCATGACTCAAGATGACAATGTGTTTTGTTTTTGCTGTGATGTGGTTGTTTGTGCAATCTAACGACGAATGTTTGTGTCTTATTTTCGATTTCGAGTACTCTTTCTTAAACATACGGAGTTATTGAGTTGTGGTTGGAAGATAAACTTATAGTCTACTGGGTGGATTAAAAAGATAGTGAAGTTTATACAAGAGACAACTTTGCAGATATAGACAATGCATTTCAAGCGAATGAAAGAAGAATCAGACGAATTAATAATAATATGCAGTGTTATTGAAATTGAAATATAACAAGAAACTCCATAAATAAATTAACGCATATTGTTTGGCGCTCATATAAGTAGGAAAAAGAAGGAGAAACTAAAGAAAGAAGGAGCGACTAGAGGACACAATAGTCAATACAAACAATGAAATCTATAATTATATGTCCATCCATCCATCATGTGCCGTGCCGGAAAGGGTGAGCGGTCATGATTCGCCATTTCACTCAATCATCAGAGTCGTGGATCAGCTCAGTGTTCCTGTCACGACTATGCCATGTGGCCAAGCCATCCAGGTATTTACTTCTCAGTTTTCCCCTTGGTCTGGTCCCTTCGATCTTGCCAGTTGTCACCAAGTTCTCCAATTCATTTCTTCCCATAACATACCCAAAGAACTGTGATTATCTACGTCTAATTTATCAAACCAATTTACGATTTTCATTTGTTTCCTCATTCAAGGCCAAGTGAACATACAGGATCTACAATAAGTAGCCGCGAATCGCCGGACATGGAGAGCCATGACTTCTGCCCTATGCGCCGCCTTAGGCTCAAGAGGAAGGACTAACTAACTAACTAAGTTGTTTCCTGAAGTACTTGGTCATTGGTTTCTCTCTCTGTCCATGGTATTCTTTGCATTCTCATCAGAAACCACATTTCCACAGCCAACAGATGTTTTTCAGCTTGACTGCTAATTGTCCAAGTTTCACATCCATACAAAAGTACAGGCTCTATGTAGCACCTCAACACTCTTTTTCTCGTTTCAATTGACATCTTTTTATTGGTCAGTATGTTTTTCATCTCGCAACTTTTGCCATATCGATTCTTGTTCTAATCTCTTCAAGGCATCTCCCATCAGATGTTATGACTGTTCTGAGATAATTGTACTGATTCACTTTTTGAAGAATATTCCCATTTACTTATATATTACATTGTGGTATTTCTTTCTTCCTAGTGATGACCATAATCTGTGTCTTTTTACAATTTAATTCTAACCCCATTTGTTCACTGTGTGCAACAACCGCATCTACCAATTGTTGCAGATCCTGTCTGCAATCAATACTATATCATCTGCATATCTAATGTTAGTGATGTTTCGCCCTCCAAGGATGATTCCATTTATTTCTTCTACATTTGTGAAAATATGTTCACTGTATAGGGAAAAAAGATCTAGAAACATTACACATCCCTGTCACACACTTCTCTTAATAGGCTGTCCCACTTCATTATCAATCTTTATGGCAGCTTGTTGTTTCCAATATATATATTTTATAAGTCTAATTCTAATGTCTTTCCCATCAATTTGTAGATCTGCAAGCATATCTACCATGTTGACATGTCTTACTCTATCGAAAGCCTTTGTGTAGTCAATAAAGCAAAGATGTATATCTTTGTTTACTTCTATAGAACATTCAATAACTGATCGCAGCTATACACAGCACTTGCTGTACCCTTTCCTTCAACAAACCCACATTGTTCTTCTCCTATTTCAGGTTGTATTTTCTTCCTCACTCTTTGCATGATAATTCGTAGCAAAATCTGTGTGATATGACTCATTATACTAACTGTTCAATGTTGATCACATTCCAAGGCTCCTGATTTCTTTGGGATTGCAATAACTACAGAGTTATATAATTAAGAAAGAATATCTCCGGTATCATATAATATGTTCAGCAGTCTGGTGACTTTATCTATTCCATATTTTTCTTCTAAAGCATTAATCAATTCTGTTGTGATGTTATCTGAACCGGAGGTCTTACCAGCTTTCATATGTTTAAGAACATTCCGAACCTCCATCTTCACAATTGGCGATCCTTCATTATTAAATCGAATATCATACTGTTCATCTCTGTTATCATTACAAAGTTTTTTTCCACATAATCTGACCATACATGTAGAATCTGATCTTTTTCTATTATGGTTTTGCCATCTTTAGTTTTTAGACAGCCTGCTGATGTACTTGTTCTTTTATTAGTAAGTTCCTGAATTCTTTTGTGCACTGATTTGGTATTTTGACTGTTGTCTTGTGTTGTTTTTCAATTTCTATGCAATTTTTCTGAAGCCATACTTCTTTTGCTTCTTACATAATATTCTTACTTGTCTGTGAATTTCTTCATATTTGGCAGGATTATTTTTGTTGAGTCTTCTTCTTCTTTAATTTTGAAATAGTTGTTTCAGCTGCCAAACTCTGGGAAGGTTAACCTGGTCAACAAATGCCCGCAGAAGTCGGATGTGTCGGCCTAACGGCGAAAGAACGCAGCTCTGCTGTAAACAGGCACAACGCAATCACGTCCGAAAAAAACTCCGAATGAACACAGAAGAAGAAACTGCCAAACTGATTGAATTCTTCAACATGTCCCATTGATCATCAACATCTTGAAATAGGAACTCTAGATCAGACAATACAGCAAATTTGTTCTGTACTTTTATGTTGAATTTGTTTTGTATTTCCTTGTCATTTCTCAATGTATACAGATCATATTTAGTGTTTCCTGTTATATACTTGACTTTCTTTAACTTTACCCTCAGTGTACCTGTAAGTAATCTGTGGTCACTATAGCAACCAGCATTGGGAACTGCTTTTGCAATTGTTAATGCATTTTTCCGCCACCGCTGTAGCTGCTGCTGCTGCTCCCCCTCCTCCTCCCCCTCTTCCTGCTGCTGCTGCTGTTGCTGCTACTTAGTGGCCTCAAAGGGTTCCCCAATTGATATTCATGTGCTTTATAACAAGAAACAGCTGGATTGAAAGGGTAGACAACTCATCAGCTTTGGGACCAACAACTTTTGACAAAGGAACAGATTTTGGGAAATATAACAGAAGAAATAAGACATTCAAGTGATGCAAACACGAATGCTATCATGACTTGGTCACATCCTTATGACACGAAGAAACACCAAAGAGAATAACAAAAGGCTGAATATTGAGGAAAGGACAGACCAAACAGAAACCATGTATAAAACAGACATGCACAAATCTATTATAGGGCAGAAGTACAAGGAATTAAAGAAGGCAGCACATGGATAACTGTAGAATTTGATTGCTAATACGTTTCACAACCACCTTAACTGATCAAGTGCCATGGGATGATTAATCTGTTTAAGTCACTTCTTGTATCTGTCATCAGCTTATATACAGTAGTTTTCCCTATGCAACCTCCTTTAACTTGATATATAATACAACATGTCTGCTACCATATTAACAACTTTAAAGTCATAACTGTGACACAACCCTACATCCCATTTTCCGCTATTCATTTTTGTTTGGTACAAACCTACTTTTTTATGAGAGCCAAACAATACATATGTATTTATTTATGAACTGCTTTGTGGGGTCAAAGAGTTCCTCAATTGATATTTCTGCATAGGTTTATTTATTAATAATGTTTAACCTCTGCATTCCTGTGGCCTGTCTATGTCTGATTTCTTTTTGAAAAGTTGCATTGTTATTGATAACAAAACCAAAATACTCAAGGTATGTGACATTTTCAATTTCGTCTGAAAACTCGCTCAGATAATATTACAGAAAAATGTAAAAATGATTAGGCAAAAATGTGTAAATGTTTCAATTTCTTCTAAAAACTTGCTCAAATAATATGACAAAAATTTAAAAATGACTATGCAAAAATGTGTCTATGTTGCTACCTAAATAAGTGTATGATTCCATCTCTACAAGGCTACTTTTTCATTGACATTTCACAAAACAGCCCAAAGAAAACACACACTGTACTCACACTTTCTTGGTACGTGTGGTACTGTCTGGTCGAGTGAGCCTGCAACGATTCCTCAAAGATCTGCTGCTGGGGCACTTGCTGGTGGAGCACTTGCTGGTGGAGCACTGGCTGGTGGAGCACTGGCTGCTGGATCACTTGCTGTTGGGGCACCTGCCTCACTATGTGTTGCTGGGATGACTGAATCGATTGGGATGCTGCTTCCAGTGTCTTCTCCAACTCATCCAGGCGGGTAGTGGAGTCTGTTTTGTCCTTATTCAGATCTGCTGGCACAGGAAGTTGAAAGTAATGTACAACTGGCATGCAAGATGTCTTGTTTTTATAAAATAAAATAAAGATATAGTTAATTTGTGTAATTGAAAGCATAAGTAATGTACAACTGGCAAGTCAGATTTCTTATTTTTATAGTCAGTTAGTCGAAAGAACATCTCATTGCACATCAAACCATTCAGTCCATAAGTGCTCAGATCCCCTCCTCAGCAAATCCCGCAGCGTGTAGCAGCTAACGACACCAGTTCTGTGTTGGTTTATCAATCTTCTTTGGTTTCATGCGTAGTGTTCTTGTTTGGCCACCCCTCTTTTAATTTGCTGTTCTCGCAGTCTGGCCATGGTTGTGGATTCACAGTCATCACTTGGTTCATGCAAAAGTCTTACTTCTCGTAGAGCATTCAGAATGTCCAGCCTGGTCCATGGCGCGTCCGCCCTTCACCGTAGGGCTTGTCAGCCTTGCTCATTTCCTCGTACACCTGCATGCCCTGGCACGAAAATGAAACTAATCTTTGCCAGCCGAGACCGCTCCAGAGGCAGCGACCATTCTCTTTGGATCGACCCCTCCTCTATCCTCTTGATCATGTTCATTGAGTCGCTAAGGAAACATGCCCTAGTGAATGTCTGTGTCTCGAGCCACGTTATTGCTTTACTTACTGCTATGACTTCCATAGTCAGGCTACTTGTGGTTTCAGTGAAAGCACTAGAGTCCTCCTTCACAATTCTCCCTCCAGCCCGAGCCGTAAAGGCCCATGAGCTTCTCACATGTCGGATGACCGACCCATCTGTGTAGATGACAGCATCACCGTCTAGCGAATTCTTGAAAATCAACGCTTGTACTTCAGCCTCCACAGCAGCCGGATTTTCTTGTCTGCATTTTCTATCTAGTTGGATGCAAACTGAAAAGGATGTGCAGAAATCTGTTGGCACTTGTATCCACTCCTCACCAGGTTCCAAGTCCTCAAGTGAACACACCTGTTGAAGAATGTCTTCGGCTTGACCCATCCATGACCGTCCTCTTTTTAACCTGCTGCCCTTCACCTTCATAATTTCACTATGCAGTGGATGTTGTGTGTTTGCTTCTTATTTTTATAGAATAACATAAAGGTATAGTTAATCTGTTTAAATGAAGGCGTAAGTAATGTACGATTGGCATGTCAGATTTCTTGTCTTATTTTATTTTAATGGGGTAAAAGTAAAAATAGCTGACACCTTGCTGTCTTGATAGATGGTAGTTTGCAAAAAAGCTACTTAAACCTCTGCATAGCGCAAAACCTGGGCTGAATTTAGAGACCATGTGTTGCCCATGCAGCATGATTCCTCTTTCAGCCTGCTTATTTTACTCCAGAGAAAAGGTAGCGCCAATAAGCCTGGAACAAGACAAGCTGCAGAAACTGCCGGATTAGCAAAGCAATGCTCTGTCTGCCTGTTCGAGCTTCGATCCTAGATCAGTTGCCAGCCAAGGCTCAGGCCTTGGTCTGCCCTGCGATGACATTTAGTCTTTAGGTTGCATTTCCTTGCACTAGGGTCAGTCTTGAAACCCCCGAATTATGCTCCTCTACCTGATGCCTTTGGCTTAATGTGAAAAGTAAAGATAGTTTGTTTGTTTAAATGAAAGAGTAAGTAATGTACAAATGATATGTCAGTTTTATTGTGTGTGTGTTTTTTTTTTTTTAAAACAGAACAAATGTAAATATACGGTTTGTTTAAAAGATGGAGTAAGTAATGCACAATTGGAATGTCAGAATTCTTGTGTATATTTTAATACAATGAAATTAAAGATAATGTTAGTCTGTTTTAATTAAGGAGTGCGTGCACACCTCGGTGGAGCAAATGGATTTCCATGGTCTGGCAAGAATGAGACAACGAGGAGTGACGAGGGGATCTGGCTGACGCTCAATGCTCAGAGGAAAGGCGAGACGGACATATAATCAGATTGCTACTGGTACTATAAGTGTTGGAACTCTTCGCAGGCTGCTGAGGATGGGGACGGAGCGCTTATGGGAATGCCCCGAATGCTGTGATGTCGATTCCTAAATCAATCAATCAATCAATCAATTAAGGAGCAAGTAATGTAGACATCTACACTATGCAAATGACAAAGCAATGATAGATGAAAATACAAAAGGCCTAGAGCAGCTGTTAGATATTGTAGTAAAAGAGAATGCAAAAAAGGACATGCCTTGAATATCAAGACAACAGAAACAATTGTTATATCAAATGCAAAGTTAGCACGAAAATGTGGTGTATCATAAAAAGAAAGAATGCTTAATCAGGTAAACAAATTCCAAAACCTAAGGGCAATTATAACATTAGATGGAAGATTTGTGAAACATGCTGAACACAGAATACACCAAGCAAAAGCTACATTTCAAAACTTGAATCTTACGCAATAATTCACTATTCCTGACTGTCAGAAAGAGAGTGCTGAAATGTTATATTGAATTTGTACTATGATATGACTGTGAACCTTAGAATATGAATAAACAAATTTAGAAGAGCTTGAAGGCAATAGTTCACGAGACTATGTTATACATACCAGAGTAACTAACAACGATTGCCTGGAAGGGGTTAATGAAAGTAGAACATTCTATACAACAATAAGAAACAGGAACGCATCGTTCTTTGGTCATGTGATGAGAAGAGAGACACTGGAAAACAACAAGATGACTCTGGATCAACTCTACTGATGAAATTCCTCCATGCTAGACAGAATATTTTGATTATATACTCCAGACAGAAGAACATTTTGATTATATATTCCAGACAGAAGAACATTTTGATTATATGCTCCAGACAGAAGAACATTTTGATTATATACTCCAGACCAGAACAAAAAAACAACAACAACACACTGATATTAACCTCCTGATTAAAACAAAAAGACTTTCATTATAAACTCTAGCCAGAAATCAATGTACTTATAAATTCAGTGGTTGGGTGGACAAAGAACTCTCTGATCAGACAGAAGACAACAAAATTATAAACTCCAGACAGCAGAACACTCTGAATACAAACTTCAGATAGAAAATAAAAACATTCATTAGAAACTGAAGACAAAACAATACAATTATAAACTGTGGCTGTATGAACAAAGACCTCTATGAACACTGAATACAAACTTGAGATAGAAAATAAAAACGCTGATATGAAACTGAAGACAGAAAACAATACAATTATAAACTGTGGTTGTATGAACAAACACCTTCCTGGTCAGGACAGAAGACAATATAATTATAAACTCCATAAAGCAGAACACTTTAAATGCAAACTTCTGATAGAAACTAAAAACATTGATTTGAAACTGAAATCAGAAAACAATACAATTTTAAACTCACCATCTGTATAAACAAAGACCTCTGTGACCATATAGAACAAAATAAAATAATTACAAACTGAAGACAGAAAAATTAGCTCTCACAAACTCACCAGTTCTATGGACGAAGACCTCTGTAATGTAGTGATGGTTGACCTGGGTGGGTGGCTGCTGTGGAGGTGCGGCCTGTTGCTGTTGAGGGGCCCTCTTTGCTCTCATCATTTCTTCCTGTGCGTCCCTCTGTCTGTCTATGGTACGGTATGTTGTGTATGTGGTTGTGCTATGGGCACCCTAGATAAGTAAAGAAAAACATGTCTTCCAAATGAAACAGAAAACAAATGTTTACAAATAAAAAGTAAGTTATAGAATGACATCAATGGGGACTTTAGTCACAGGATTGTGGGTAAGGTTACAGCGCTTGTGTTGCTTATAAAGGGATACCCTTGATTGACTGTTCAGAAAGCAATGGCAAACTACTCAACACAAACTTGCTAAGAAATAACAAACTGCCAAAAAATTCTGGGGCTGACTATGATGTCCTGTAAAGGATATGCAACTAACTAACTTCATTGACCACACTGTTGGTGAAGGTAGACTCAGTGCTTGTTTTACAGGACCCAATGCCAGGCTTGTCCCTAATGTCCTTGTAGGACTTCCTTGATAAAAGGCTGCCTCAGAACATGATCTAATAGAGAATCTCAGATTTGGTGACCTCTATTGATGTCGTCTAGTAATCACGAAATAGACTAGTTCTGGTGCTCAACAACCAACCAATCAGGGGTCAATGATGTCCATCATAAGCATGCTCTGCTGAATGACACATTAGTTAAAATGTTTATCGAATTTGATTTACGGTAAATTGGTTCAAATGTTGATGGAGTTTTATTTTGAAAAATTGGTTGAAATGTCGATAGAAATTTGTTTTATACTGAATGAAGAATTGGTTCAAATGTCAATCGAGTTTGATTTATACTAAATGAAAGACTGGTTCAATTGTTCATCACATGTCTCTTGCTAAGCTGATAAGTAAATATTAAAAAAAAAAAAACAGAAAGTGGAACTGGCCAGCCGAAAGCTCACTGTGTGGGCTTCATAAAAGGTGGAAAAAGTGTCCTAGTGGCATGAAATGGAATATTGCTTGGATAGCAAATCCATTACGTGGAAAGTCCGAATCGAAAGCTCACTGTGTGGATGTCATCTGCAGACTGCATTCTTCTGGTTTCCAGAGGAACAGCCCAGGGTGAACGGAAGGCCCAATATATGGAAGTGAGGCTAAGCAGCCATGTGCAGGACGTGACGATTCCTTAGGTGAGCCCAGTACCAGAGCGCTGTGTGTCAGCTCTGCAATTATGGAAGCCTCCTTGGATGGCAGGGAATGCCCATGGTCTGCCCCTGCCTTCCCTTGAGGGCTGACCAGAATGTCTTTGGCTGTTCTATATGGGCCAGCTGGGATGGAGGATAACACCACAACAGTGAGAGTCAAATGCCCTAAGAAACCCCCGGGAAGGTTAACCCGGTCAACAAATGCCCACAGAAGTCAGATGTGTCGGCCTAACGGCACAAGAACGCAGCTCTGCTGTAAACAGGCACAACACAATCACATCAGAAAAAAACTCCGGATGAACGCAGAAGAAGAAGAAGAAGAAGAAGAAGAAGAAGAAGAAGAAGAAGAAGAACTGGCCAGCTTTACAAGAACACAATGACATGTGGCAGAATGGACGTTGTGGCAGAAATACTTCATCAGCGCCCACATACAGACACACAATTACAACAAGACAATGATAGTGCATAAAAATCAAAACTATGTACCATAAGCTACGTAGATCGACTGACAGGAAATGACACAGTGAGCAAAGTTTAAGAGAAGATGAAAAGGAAACGGAGGGTGGGTGGTGGATGTGGGGATGGAGTTCAATCTGTATGAATGAAAAGTATAACTGAGACAGTGCAAAAACAGAGAAGCTGGTGGGTGTGATAACAACTACATTGACAGAAGAACAATAAACAGATGGAAGTGATAACAGCTTCATTTACAGAAAGAGAATAAACAGATGGAATTGATAACTACATTGACAAAAGAACAATAAACAGATGGAAGTGATAACAGCTTCATTTACAGAAAGACAATAAACAGATGGAAGCAATAACAACTTCATTTACAGAAAGGCAATAAACAGATGGAATTGATAACTACATTGACAAAAGAACAATAAACAGATGGAAGTGATAACAGCTTCATTTACAGAAAGACAATAAACAGATGGAAGTGATAACAACTACTTTGACAGAAGAACAATAAACAGATGGAAGTGATAACAGCTTCATTTACAGAAAGACAATAAACAGATGGAAGTGATAACAGCTTCATTTACAGAAAGACAATAAACAGATGGAAGTGATAACAACTATACAAAAAGAAGAACAATAAAGAGACGGAAGTGGTAACAATTTCACTGATTGAAAGACAATAAACAGATAATAAGTCTAACAAAAGCAGGAAAACTTACAGATGGTGAAACTGCCCGGGGTGAGTGAGGGGGTGTGCTGTGCGTCGAGCCATAACTTCTGGGTTGTATGTGCTCCACATCGCGGCTCCTGTCATATAAGGTATCACTCTGCTGCCGCTGCAGCGTTCGCGGTTGTGGTAAAGGAGGTTGCTGTTGCTGCCAGCTGGAACCACCACTGCTGGACCGAGTGCGCATGTAATCTTTGCTGCTGGTGCGTGCAGGAACTGGCATAGGAGCAGAGCTGGTTGGCTGAGATCTCTGCATTGTTGGTGAAGGTGGGGGTTTGTTAGATTTCTTGTCACCGAAGCTGCGGGACTCTGTGTAGGACGAGGTACTGTAGGATGTGTTGTAGTACTGGTCCTGTGGCCACAGACCGTCAACTGTAGTGCTGCTTTGTGATCTCTGTGGTATAGTGTACGAGGTTGTGACCCTTTCTGGTGAAGTCGGCCCATTGTGTAATGTTTGTCTCCCTTGAGAATCCATGGCAACCTGAAAGTAAACAGTTGAAGTCAACATACAAGCAGAAAATACTCAGTCAATTACTTTGTACTTTATGTAAGGAAGCGGTGTTTTTTTTACAGCACTATAGAAAGTAAACAGTGGAAACTGTCAGTATACAAGCAGAACATACTCAGTCAATGACTTTGTACTTTATGTAGGAAAGTTAACATTTTAACTTTGACAAATACCATCCAGGTTACTTTGGCAAAAGGGGTATAAGATTCTACCACAAGACCAACAAAAGGGGTATAAGATTCTACCACAAGACCAACAAAAGAAGTATAAGATTCTACCACAAGACCAACAAAAGGGGTATAAGATTCTACCACAAGACCAACAAAAGGGGTATAAGATTCTACCACAAGACCAACAAAAGGGGTATAAGATTCTACCACAAGACCAACAAAAGGGGTATAAGATTCTACCACAAGACCAACAAAAAGTTCCACAACCCTTCCATCAATGTGGACAAGCAGTGGTCACTGTTGAGTGAGCAGTCTAGAGCCAGATACTTGGACCAGCAGACCGAGAAGGCACAAGTCATCGATGTTGTCCAGGCTGATTATAACAAGGTTTTGGACAAAGGTCACCTACCCAAGAGGTCAGTAATTATCAAGGCCAAGTTCTTCAGAAAAGTTGCTGAAAGGAGAATCAAGGAAATCGGTGGTGCCTGTGTGGTATCAGCATAAATTCCTCAATAAATAATTATTATCTTAAAAAAAATATAGACCACTTCTCGACCTTTTGGCCAAGATCAAAGTGTAGTATCTGCACTTGATAGTGCCAGGGCCACTTGCAAGGGCAGTCATCCGAATGACACAAGGACGTGGGGGACTGATGGGGGCAGCTCTTGCCCCTGGGGAACCATGAGCCCTTATTAGAAAGAAACGGAAAATGCAAAACAAAAAACTATTGCATTGGAGTGTGAAAACAAACCCATAACCATTGAGTGCAAGGCTGACAGCTGCACCACCTTGCCACAGAGACTCCTTTGTGTCTGTTTAATGCAGAGCTGTGATATTTGAACTTTTCGGCCATCACATCCACCTTCTTCCCAGCACTTGTTGATCAGGATAGTCTTTACTGGCTGTGTCATAGGACATTCCATGGCCTCAGAGTTGTGACTTCATCTTCGTTCTTCCATCAACAGATACCACTCTCAACTGGTTGGTCCAGAACAGCCGCATGCATGCCAATCATCCCTCAAGGGAAGACAGGGGCAGACCATGGGCATTCCCTGCCATCCAACAGACTTTCATAAATGCACCAACACACGATGCTCTGGCACTGAGCACATGCAAGGGCTGCTGGGAACTGAAACCTGTCTGCCCCTTTCTGTGGTACGACTTGCATGCTCCAATGACCCCAAGATCTATACCAACAGTAGCACAGCTACTGATAGGATCTGCCTTGTCAAGCATTTCAAGGGGTAGGGACCAGATGAAGAGAGACAAAAACTTGCTGCATTGTCAGGCAGTTCCAAGGATAGGGACCAGATGAAGAAAGACACAAACCTGCTGCCTTGTAGGGAGACTGTGGGAAGTCAACAAGCTAGGGAAAGCAAACTCGAAAACATGCTTGTCGAACTCGTATGTACTAAGCCACAAAACTTGACAAAACAGTGCATCGTAACTGGCTTTATAATGACAAAGCTGAACCGCTGTGTTGGTAAGCTGGTGCACTAACCACTAAACCACTGCTTATTAAGAGATTATGATGATGGTCATCATCATCACACACCTTGCCAAATGGCATAGGCATTCATGTATGTCAACAGATCCCTGTCTTGGTGTTGTGGGTCAATTCTATTGATGTTATTTCTCCATGACACAATCCTGTACCACCCACCATAATTTCTCTTGTTCTAGCTCTACCTCTTCCACCACTGAGGGGGAAAAAGAAAAGAGATTAGAATCACTGATGATGAATCACTCACCCTTTCTTCCTCTTCGGTCTGATCACGACGAGTGTAGTACTTATTCTGTGCATATCTCAATTCATTCACAAGCTTCTTCTCCTGCTCTGTGCGTCCGGAAGTATCTCGGCCCTCCTTGAAGTTCTTCAGCTTCTGCTGCTGCTGCTGTAGCCAGGAGTTGGTGTCCTCATCCAGGGAGGAGTACTGGTACGATGACTGGGATGTCTCAAACTTGGGTTCATACTCAGGGCGGTAGGAAGAATGAGAAGGAGGAGACTGGAGGCCGTGAGCTGGCTGGCTTCGGATCACTTCGTGTTCCACGACTTCAGCTCTCTGGAAGAATCAGGGCAACAATGATTGAAAACAGCAAGGTGAATGTTTCACAAGTCTTTCAGTCTTTATTTGTTTCCTTTCTTCATTCTCTCTCACTCTCTGTCTCTCTCCCTACCGACCTATTTATACTCCTGTCAACCTGTGTATCTACTTACTCATTCATCTACCTAAACATCTGCAGTAGAGTCACCACCATCAATACTGACGAGCCTGGGTGGTCATGATTCACCTTCTCACTTGATCACTAGTCATGATTCACCTTCTCACTTGATCAATAGTCATGGATCACGTCTGTAGTCATGTTCCGATTATACCTGTGGCCAAGCCATCCAAGGATTCATTTGCTTATCTTCCTCTTCCTTTTTTCACATCAAGTTTGCCAGTTGTCACCAGGTTCTCAAGTGTTTTCCTTTTCGTGAGCTTAAAAGAGATTTGATTGTGGACATCTAATTTCTCTAATTAATTTTTGGTGTTCATCTGTTTCTTGAAAGATCGACTCATTTGTTTCTTTAAAGACTGTCACATACACGTGTCTCTTGATAGATCGTTTCATTTCTTTCTTGAAAGATCGTTTCATTTGTTTTGGAAATGTTTCATTTCTTTCTTGAAAGATCGTCTGATTTGTTTCTGGAAAGATCGTCTCATTTGTTTCTGGAAAGATCGTCTCATTTGTTTCTTGAACAATCGTTTCATTTATTTCTTGCAAGAACATCTAATTTTTTCATGAAAGATCGTCTTATTTGTTTCATGAAAGATCGTCTTATTTGTTTCTTGAAAGATCGTTTCATTTATTTCTTAACAGATCGTCTAATTTGTTTCTTGAAAGATCGTCTGATTTGTCTCTTGAAAAATCGTTGTTTTTATTGTTTTGTTTTTCTGCTTATGAAGGTATTTATTGTGATAACTTAAAAGATACATGGACGGAGAGATAAAGGAAGACAGTGAGGGAAGATTCTAGACAGCCCTTGGGAAAGATGTCAGCTCTGTTGGAGATCACGAATTGTAAAGAAGCATAATCACCCATGCCTGCCTGGAAGGCACTTGATGATAATGATGATGATGAAGTTAGCCAGTAGCAAATCCTGCATGAGATGTCGCAGTCAACCACAACATATTTTGGCTGTTTGTGATTGTCTACCCAAATTTACATAAGTAGTTTGCCATTGAATTCTGAATGACCGACCCACATATCATTGTGAAAATCAATGCTAGGCAGTCTGCTTTCCAAAATGCCTATGGCTGGTTTCAAACTCAGTAAGTGGGATTGTGAAACTGTACTCACTGCCCTTGAGCCGTAGATGCTGGCAGATAGTGAAAGTGTGTTGTAAATGTGATATCAGGCCAAAACAAATTCATTCATTCATTCATTCATTCATTCAGTAGGTCTTTGCAGAACCTCGCTCCAATAACAACATTCTCGAAAACTTCTCGGTCATAAGCAAGATGTCCTGTGTCCGATATGTCCATCAAGAGATCATCTGCCACATCCTGCGCCCATCTTCTCTTTGGCCTTCCCCTTCCTCTCTTCTCGGGGATATACCCTCAATTATTGTTCTCAAAAACAAATTGATGACCAAATATCACCTGAGGGGTGATGCTACTGATTCTGTCTTGAGAGACGATAGTTTTTGTGGTTTAATAAGGCATAATAACCTCTTCATAGCATAAACCCTGGGCTGAATTGCAGATACCATGTGTTGTCCATGCCTCTCTCGGCCTGCCTAGTTTACTCCAGAGGATAGGTAACACCAATATGTCTGGAACAAGACAAGCTGCAGGATCAGCAAAACCAAGCTCTAACTCTGAGCCTGTCGAAGCTTCGATCCTAGATCAGTTGTTGACCAAGGTTTAGGGCCCTGTCTGCCCTGCCATGACATTTAGTCTTTAGGTTGCCTTTCCTCACACCAGATACGGCTTGTACTCTCCCAGTTGCGCTTGGCACAATGTTGGATGTTGGTTTTGGTGAGTACCCAACATTCTAACAGAAAGCAGGCAATAATGTCTACTGTCATACGGTAGCTCAGTCATACGTGACTAAGACCTGACTAATTTAAGGGCTGATACGACCTTATCATTCCAGTTACCTTCTCTTTGCCAGACAAACCTATAATCTATACTTGTTACGCATAGGTCAGGGAATCTAAGCTGGCATTTAAAGTTCAAATGTGTTGCCTTGGTTGCATTGTTAGTGTAGTGAGTCCTGGAGGTTCTATCCATTGTTATTTTGGTCTTTGTTTGGCTCAATACCCAGGTCTCCTTTTGCTTGTATGCCTTTATCATTAGTTGATTGAATTTTATTCTCATAAAATATCCCCCTCCCCCACTTTATTTGTTGCTTATCAATGAATATGATGATTAATGTTGTGCTAATGATACTTCTGATGTCGTCTTTCACATTCTATCTCTTTTGGAAATCTCAGCAAGCATTTCATCTTTTTTGTGACGAGTATTCTCAAGCATTTAATCTCACCTGTGACGAGTTTTCTCAAGCATTTCACCTAGCATGTGATGAGTCTTCTCAAGCATTTCATCTCACATGTGATGAGTATTCTCAAGCATTTCATCTAACATGTAACAAACCTTCTCAAGTATTTCATCTCACATGTGACTTGTTTTCTCCACATGTGACTTGTTTTCTTAAGCATTTAATCTCACATGTGATGATTTTTCTCAAGTGTTTCATCACATATATGGCCAGTATTTTCTGGTGGGATGTTGCTAATGATTAAGTTTTTTTTTTTTTTTTTTAAATTTTGCATATCCCTTACAGGATGTTGCAGTCAACACCAGCATTTTTCAGCTGCTGTTGATGTACTAGGCAAGTGTTTACGTTCAGTAGTTTGCCATTGCTTTCTGAACGACCGGCTCCCATACCAGCACGTTAAAACACAACGCGACCCGGTCTGCTGCACAAATCGGTCGCGGCTGAGTTTCGAACGCCTGGTACCCAGCTCACGTACCGCATTCGCAAGCCTTTGGCCACGGAGACCAGCTAGATCAAGTTTTATATTGCCAATAAAATGTTGGAAGAAAGATACTATTTATT
Organism: Cepaea nemoralis; assembly: GCA_014155875.1. Lineage (NCBI taxonomy): Eukaryota > Metazoa > Mollusca > Gastropoda > Stylommatophora > Helicidae > Cepaea > Cepaea nemoralis. The sequence goes on from JACEFZ010011485.1 coordinate 80,423, forward strand.
ATTTGATTATAACCTTTGGATGTTTAAGTAAAGATGACAGCCGTATTTGTCTGTTAGCATCATGTTTCCATCTGATCTCATCTTGTTCCTCTTGTACCGTGCAGTGTCGAGGTGAAGCATAAACAGCGGGAGAGTACCCGTTTATGGGCTTCATAACCGAGATTCTATGGACTCTGTTATTTACTTTGTTTCCATCTCTCTACCAAATCTTCCATTATCTGTGAAAATCTTGCCCAGGTTTGAACTCTGAAACCTGCTTCACTTTGGTGGCCTACTGAGGAACTGCCTAATTTGTCTTTCTGTCCACCCATGACATTCTTTGCATTTTCCTTGGAAATCCACTTCTCAGCGGCAAAGAGATGTTTCTCAGCTTGTTTCTCATCATTCAGGTATCGCGTGCTTTTAACAATTTAGTCTATACACAATATAAAATAACACAAAGTAATGCAGCTTTACAGAACAGAATTACTAAAAATACGGGACTTTGCAGCGACTAGCCTTTATAAGCAAACAAATACATACACAAAACACAAACATATGATCACAGAGAAGACACCCCCCCCCCCCAAGTGATATATTAAGGCATAAGAACTGTATGAGAAGAATAAAAAGATGAAAAGATAAGCACAATGAAGAGAAAATAAAAATGTGAAATGTGCTACTAATCTCAGAATCCCCGGCTGTGATACTAACATGAATTTCACCTTGGTCGTCTTATATAGACAGCCGTAGGAGCCGGTGGGTCATGGGGACCCGGGTAGAGGACGGTAACGGTTCAAGTAAGTGTAAAGGCTGCAACGTCCTCTTGTATCGTAATTCTGTTCTGTAAAGCTGCACTACTTTGTGTTATTTTATATTTTTTACATTTCAACAGCTTTACAGCAGTTCCACTAATTTTATTCATAATCTCCACACAATACTTTAATAGTCTTTTTCTCCATCAGAAAGTAGATTTAAATCTTATAAAATACGGAGAGCAACATATACCCGATACATCTCAAGGCACTTTTTCTCACTTCTGGAAGCACTGCTATACTTATACAAAATGAGGCAAGTAAGTCGTTTGCGAGAAGCAAGTGATGACTGTGAGTCTACAATCATGGTCAGACCTCGAGAACAGCGAGCTAAAATAGGTGTGGCCAAACAAGAACACAATGCAGGAAGCCAAAGAAGATTAATAAACCAACACAGAACTGTGTTGTGAGTCGCTACATGCTGCGGGATTTACTGAGGAGGGGATCGGAGCACTTGAGGAGTGAGAAGCATTTCGTGTGATATTCATTGGCACAGGAACGGAGCATAATAGGGACGGCCCGCTGCCGTGAAGTTGGAACCACGACTAACTAACTCCGAGCTTATGGACTGAATAGTTTGATGTGCAATGAGGATGATCTGTCGACTAAGTAATTAACTAACTTATGAGGCAAAAGAATACATGAATGCAATAAAAGAGCATTTACCTGTGAGCTGGTCTGCTGTGAACTGGACATCCCAGTTGTGTATGAAAATGCATTAGTCGGTACTCCTTTAGGATGATAAGACTGACTGGGTCTACTTGAAGATGTGTCCAGCACATCTGTCGGATCTGCTGCTATTGTATAATGATCCTTGACCTCTCCTTGTCCAGGGACTTTGTAGGAGACTTCTGCATGCTGGATGAGTAACTTGTCTGGGTTCCGATGTGTGTCTGCGTTGGAATACGAGGTGTAGGTTCGGCTGGTGGTGTTGTAAGTTTTTGCACTGCTCATGGCTGGGCTGTGTGCGATGTTGCTACTGGTACCGCTGGGCGAGACTGATGACTTTTGGGACTGGGCAGCTGTTTGGAATGACCTTGGCGATTGCTGGGTCGGAGATACATATGCCTGATCGCTGAGTAGGTCGCTCAGCAACTCGTCCAGCTGTGTGCGTTCCTCGAGGGTCTGTACGGGTCTCCTGTTGGTGTTAGCGTTGCTCTGGTTTATTTGGTGGACTTGGGAAGAATAGGATGGGCTAACAGTGTCAATATTGATGTTGTTATTGATGTTGTTGCTGCTTACAGCAGAGGAAGTGTAGTGAGAGCTGTAGTTGTTGTTCTGTCCAGCATATCCTGTAATGTTAAAACATCATGACACTGGGTAATTATAACATGATTAAATAATCAATACATGGTTAAATCACCCAAAACCTGGTTAAATATATTCTAAAATAGTATCATTATCATAATCCAGTGCCTTGCCGGCTGGCGTCGGCGATCATGCTTCTCCACAAACTGTGATCTCTGATGGCATGGATCAATTCATGTGTTGACTCCCTTCCAGGCCATGGCACAGGGCTCTTAAGAATTTTCTCTCGCTGTCTTCCTCTATCTCTCTTTCCACAAATCTTTCTCGTTGTCACAACATGTTCCAGTTTTTGTCTTCTTATAATGTAACCAAAAACATGATGACTGCTTCTTTCTGATGTTTGTGATAAGTTGTCTTTGCGACTTAAAATTAAATTGTTTGCACATCCTTTACAGGACATTGCTGTCAACATCAGCATCTTTCAGCTGATTGTTGATTTCTTGGCAAGATTACGCTCAGTAGTTTGCCATTGCTTTCTGAGCGGCCGGCTCACATACCCCGTATGTTACCGACGCGATTCGAACCACTGCTGATTCTCACCGTCGTCACGTTACTTACGAGAGTATACGAGATTACTGAGAAAAGTCGCTAACCTCTAGGCCAGAAAGCATTTGCGACTTAACCTCCCTCAAAATGTACAGATTGCTTATTTGGGCTGTCCAAAGAAGTTTCAGCATTCTTCTATAAAACTACATCTCATATAATCAAGAATAAACAAAATATCTGACCACTCTTAATGTAAACATTTAACTTAGCTTTGATATGAGAAGATGTTTTATATTGTTGAGAGTTTCTTTGCTTATTCCTATTGTTTGTCTTCTTCACAACTATAATCTGTTACAGATTAAATGTCCTAGATAACCTATTCAGTGTCAAACAAAAAAACTAGGTTTGGACGAAACAAAATAAATAATACGATAACCCTAGCATAGCGATGTATTGTCCTTCAGTCCAAATAGAAGTTCACATTTGGCGAGACTATTTTCCTTCTGCAATGAATCAGTTAATAAAACACTATTTATTTGTTCAGATGTCTTTCCACAGAAACTGTGAATTGGTGTAATAGTTTTAACAGATTCAGTGCCAAGCAAATAGTTGGTTTGGACCGAACAACAATGGATGGCGGAAAATGAGAAGTAGGGGTATGTGACAGTTATGACCTAAGAGTTTTTTTTAAATATGGTAGCAGACATGTCGTATTATATATCATATTACAGTTGGTTGCTTAGGGAAAACTACTGTATTGATATTGTAATGGAGACAACATGCAATGACAACATTTCGACAATATATAAACCCATTGCAGATATGGGGTGTCACTTAATACGATTAATCATCCCATGGTACTTAATTAGTGAAATATAATATAACAGTATGAATAAAACAAGAAAGAAGATTCTAGACAGTTTGACATAGTGACATGAAGGAACATCCGTATAAAAACTTATAGGCAATACAAGACAGAAGGCTGTGAGTAGACATGATCACCGATGCCACACAGCATGGGTTATAAGCAGCAGAATAAGTTTTAAACACAATGTAACTATACGAATGAAGCAAGCATATAGCTTTCTTATTACGCTGGCCTAATGGTTATTCACATATATTTAAAAACATACCTTCAAAAATAAAGAAACTGTATTTAGTTGACAATACAAGTTCTACAGAAGGTAAAACAGAGTTACTTACCTGAAAGTAAAAGTAACCATCGTGGAAGAGTAACTTACTTGAAAGTAGGATTATCATCGGGGAAGAGTAACAAGAAGACACAACATGTTTTATGTTTGTGAACATGACATTCCTAACATACCTGACTCATTCAAGCATAAACTGACATGACCCCAATAGGCAAACTCGTGGGTTTTTATACACACAATATCTGAGCATAATTTAATAAAAGTTCTTTTCTTTTTTGCCTTTGTGTGTGAAAATCATCATCATCATCATCCAGTGTCTCTCAAAACCCTTTAGCATATCTCCTACAAACCAGCATATGAAATAACTTATAAATTATTATTTACATTCATCATGTACCTTGGCTAATGGTGTAGGTGTTCACCTCTAAATATATTCTAGAAGGCATGTTCACTGTTAAACAATCAAGTATGTTTTGTGACCCATCAGGCTGGTGACCTCCAGTGAACTATCAGGACATCTGGTAATCATCAGTCCCCCATTAGATAACTATCTGCCCACCACAAGTGTATCAAAATATAGGCACCCGTCCACCATAAAGTAGGCATCAGACCACAATCATGTAGACATAAGTCCACAATAATGTAGGCATAAGCCCACCATATACCAGCCATCAGACCACTATATATCAACCATCAGACCACCATATACCAGCCATAAGTGAATGATCATGCCTGAAACCACCATTAAAATAACTACGAAGCCACCATTAAAACTAACTACGAAGCTATCAATAAACTAACTATGAAGCCACCATCTGGCAGCTATCAGACAAGCACTGCAGTCCAAGAGGGGTAAACACAACTGCAAACCACCATTTCAACAGGCCTAAGCCCTCACAAAGTCCTCTCACACAGGCTGAAGTGATTAAACACACTGACAAGGGTGCATCTACAGCAGCCATCTAATATAGCAGACAAATAAACAGCAGGCACACTCAAAAGCCAAAAGAGGAAATCCATAACCTGGTCAAACAGATGCATAGGCCACATTAAATTAACTCTTATTATAGTACTGCATTTAATTAACTCTTAAAACACTACAAACAATCCTGTGTTTATGTTACCAATATAAGGGTATACGGCTGTAGGAGTGTTGTTAAAAGCATGTGGTTCAAAAATAGGAACTAGTTAATTTTGTTAGATGTATTGTTAGATCGTTGTCTCACGGACTACCATGGCAATGGGAGAAGTCGGTCAGTTAATCGATAAGTTAGTTAATCAGTTAATCAGTCAATCAATCAGGCAGTTATTTAATCAGTCAGTCAATCAGTCCATCAACCAGTTAATCACTTAGTCAGTTGCTCATTCAGTTACTCAGTCAGTTAGTCAATTAATGAGTCAGTTTATTTGTCAGTCAGTCAGTCAATCAATGAGTGATCTAATTGATCATTCAGTGAATCAGTAGGTAAATCTTTTAATAAATCAATGAATCGGTCAAATGACCATTCAGTAAATGAGTCAGTTGATCAACGAGTTGGTCAACTGATCAGTCAGCCAATCAGTACATATGCCTATGCAATCAGCCAATTAGTCAATTAATCAATGAAGCACGTTTCAGTAAATCAGTAAATTGATCAACGAATCAGTCAACTGATCAGCCAGTCAATTAGTAAAATCAAAAGTAAATCAGTCAATCACTCAATGAGTCAACTAACCAATGAGTCAGTCAATCAACCAGTATCAGTCATGGCAAAATTGTTATCACATGGCTATCTCTCAATACTGGATTCTTCATCTGAAATCGAAATGTTCAGGCGAGCAAGTATTATTTCACATTGTTTATACAAGTCGTTTTAAGAACATCAACTGACCGAAATCTAAACTAGAAGGTTTGGAGCCGTTTGTGAAATGAACTGAACCTTGAGGCACTGGAGTCGATGCAGGAGGGGGACCTCTCTTAGAGACCGCAGCATACAGGCTTCCGTCAGGGGCTTTGTTGTAGTCAACGGTAGGTACGTGGTGTTGCGAGGTGTACGTTCCGCTGACTGATCCTCGTGATGATGATGATGAAATTCGGTTTCCGAAAGCTGAAAATGGATCTGAGTTAAGGTTGATCTAGGCTCTACAGTTATGGCAAGCAGTAAAAAGGGAAAAAAACGAAACAAACTGGCACACTGGTATCAAGGGTAGAAATTTGGTAAAATTCAATGTTAAGTTAATCTGTTTCACTTATCTGTTTTAACTGGTGCTGTGGCTTAGGGACTTAAGTGATAGTGAGACTGTTTCACAATTCCGCGACATACCGAGTCAAAGGTTAAAAATCGGCAATAGGCTGCTTTGCGTTGACTGTTATGGTATGAGGTTCGGTCGTTCAGAAAGCAAAGGCAAACCAATGAGCTATAATAACCTACTAAAATATAAGTACTGCAGTACATGATATTCTTGGCATCTGTAAAGAAGGTAGCTTGCCATTGCTTTCCTTCCTAGCAGTGACCATACTGATCAATGACCGTAGCCATTGTCTCCCCCCCCCCCCCCCAAAAAAAAAGAAGAAAAAAAAAAGAGATCCTCTACCTACTGTCGTGAAGCTATAGACCATAACCTACAACTATCTGTTGGCTGCTCTTCAACTTCATCTACCGCCTGCAGCCATGGCTTCACATAAACCTGATCGGGGGGCTAAACGGGTACTCCACCTTACCCAAGGGTGTCCCATAGGCTAGAGGAGGAAAGGAGGCACCTTATCTCTCCTTTGATAGGGAATACTCTTACCCCGCCATTAAAATATAAACAGTTGATAAATACTAGGGTTGATTGCAAAGTTCTGTAAAAGGACATGCAACTTACTTTTGTATCTGTCTTTAGTACTCGGGCATAATGAAGAGTTAAGTCAATTGCTTTATTTACCTCCAATAAGTGAAGAGACAAATGATTAAATTAACATTGCTCTACCTAATTTTTTTAGTAGGTGGGTGAATTTAACAGTTAAAATCATTTTCCTAATGTCTGTAATTATTTAGAAAAGGTGATGTAAAGTTAACATTACGTATCTGCCCTCGGTTAGCAGGTGATTATTGATAACTGTTGACGTCACTTTCCTTATCAGTTTTCATTAAGTGAAGAAATTAATGATATGATTAATGTCAGTTTTCTAATCTGCCTTTAGTAAGAGAAGAAAATTACGCCAGAGTAAATGATGCGTTGATTACTATGGTTTTTTTTTTTTTTAATGTGAGATAATTTTAAGAATTGCTTATTTTTTTTATATCTGTCTTCAATAAATGGATAAAACTAGGGCTAACATTGCTTTTTTATCTGTCAGGAGGGACTGGGGAAATTAATGATAATGTAATTGGCATCTTATTATCTATTTACTTTCAGTGTGTTCGGGTAATTATAAGAGTTAATTCAATATTTATCTGCTTTCAACAGCTTGGGAAACAAAACAAAGTTTTTTTTTAATCTGTCTTGGATCGATTAAAAAAACTTAATACAGTAATTGAGTTAATATCACTGCAAAGCTTTGGCATAGGTTAATGCCATTTTCTTTATCTGCCCTCACGGCAGAATAAACACTAAGTATGAAGGCTAATGCCCTATGCCATCATTATGTTGGAGATTAAAAAATTGATGTTAATGTGAAGATAAGAGCCCTCATCTGCCTATCATAATTCGGAAAAATGAAAACATGGCAGAAGTGGTTTTCTTTACTCTGAAACTACAGATGTCACTACTGAGAGGTATAGAAAAGGGGGGGGGGGGTAGGCTAGGAGGTATGGGGACACTAAGGTGTGGGCTGGGGGAGGAGGTATATGGGAATTAGAAGTGGGGGGGGGGGGGATAGGAGATATGGGGGAATTAGAAATTTGGGTTACGAGATATGGGAGAATTAGAAGTGTGTGCTAGGAGGTATGGAGGAATTAGTGATGTAAACTAGGAGGTATGGAGGAATTAGTGATGTGGACTAGGAGGTATGGGATAATTAGTGATGTAAACTAGGAGGTATGGGATAATTAGTGATGTGGACAACGAGATTTGAGGAAATTGGCATAGCAGACCATGAGGTATGGGAGAATTAGTGATGTGGGCTAGGAGGTATGAGGGAATTAGTGATGTGGACTAGGAGGTATGGGAGAATTAGTGATGTGGACTAGGAGGTATGGGAGAATTAGTGATGTGGACTAGGAGGTATGGGAGAATTAGTGATGTGGACTAGGAGGTATGGGAGAATTAGTGATGTGGGCTAGGAGGTATGAGGGAATTAGTGATGTGGACTAGGAGGTATGGGAGAATTAGTGATGTGGGCTAGGAGGTATGGGAGAATTAGTGATGTGGGCTAGGAGGTATGGGAGAATTAGTGATGTTGGACTAGGAGGTATGGAGAATTAGTGATGTGGACTAGGAGGTATGGGAGAATTAGTGATGTGGACTAGGAGGTATGGGAGAATTAGTGATGTGGACTAGGAGGTATGGGAGAATTAGTGATGTGGACTAGGAGGTATGGGAGAATTAGTGATGTGGACTAGGAGGTATGGGAGAATTAGTGATGTGGACTAGGAGGTATGGGAGAATTAGTGATGTGGACTAGGAGGTATGGGAGAATTAGTGATGTGGACTAGGAGGTATGGGAGAATTAGTGATGTGGACTAGGAGGTATGGGAGAATTAGTGATGTGGACTAGGAGGTATGGGAGAATTAGTGATGTGGACTAGGAGGTATGGGAGAATTAGTGATGTGGACTAGGAGGTATGGGAGAATTAGTGATGTGGACTAGGAGGTATGGGAGAATTAGTGATGTGGACTAGGAGGTATGGGAGAATTAGTGATGTGGACTAGGAGGTATGGGAGAATTAGTGATGTGGGCTAGGAGGTATGAGGGAATTAGTGATGTGGGCTAGGAGGTATGGGAGAATTAGTGATGTGGACTAGGAGGTATGGGAGAATTAGTGATGTGGGCTAGGAGGTATGAGGGAATTAGTGATGTGGGCTAGGAGGTATGGGAGAATTAGTGATGTGGGACTAGGAGGTATGAGGGAATTAGTGATGTGGGCTAGGAGGTATGGGAGAATTAGAGATTTGGACTAGGAGATAGTGGGGAATTAGCGATATGAACTATGAGATTTTGGGAAATTAGCGATGTGGACTAGCAGATTTTGGGAAATTAGCAATCTGAACTAGGAGGTATGGGGGATTTAGCGATGTGGACTAGGAGATGTGGGGAAATTAGCAATTTGAATTAGGAGATATGGGGGAATTAGTGATATGGCTATGAGGTATAGTGGAACTAGAGATGTAGTCTGGGACGTACACTGGAACTATGGATGTGGGCTTAGAGATATGAGGGAGCTATGGAAGTGGGCTGGGAGGTTTTGGGCTATAGCCTGAGACAATTCACGACTGACTGCCTTAGATAATGTTTCTGTAAATGGGTTATGTTACTTCAGTGACAGATGTAGCTAGTTGAGTTGTTGTCAGGGTCCACTTTCACGCTCTAGAAACAAGCTAGTCACAATTCAACCGTGTTACAACACAACAAGTTAACAAAGCAACAATATTATTAGATAAGATCAATAAAACACTTAAACTACTGCCTACAAGCGCATTAGCATCAATAATGTAGAGAAGATTATAAACCCACCATTACTACAAGAATTGAAAACAGTAAAATAGAAGCAGATATATAACGCTGGATATAACATAGAATAATGAAATAGAAGCAGATATATATGTTTGTAACACTTGATAAGATAAAATAATGAAAAAGAAGAAGATATGTAATACTTGATAACACAGAACCATATAAAAAGCTGATCTATAACACTTGATAATTTATGTTTGTTGTTGTTTCCGCTTGCTTTGAACTCAAGCATATTCCATTCATGTGCTACTACTGTTAGTAGTTGCTACCAGCACTGGACTGATTTTTACATGTGGATTAGCTTTCCCTATTACCAGTGTCCCTCGCCATCAGGCAAACCCACTCCGACGTCTGAGGTATTTGTAATTTACATCCCCAAGTCAAGGACGAGAATTCAACAATTTGTTCAAATGACAAGTGTAGGGATTGAACCCGCTACCTTTCAATCAGCACACATGAGTTCTCACTCTTATCCTTTAGATCGGCAGACGTTTATTGATAATTTAAAAATAATAAAATAGAAGAAGATATATAATATTTAACAACATACAGTAATGAAATAGTAGAATATACATGACTGGAACAATAAACTGACATCCTAAGCTGTAGTGGTAAGCATGATTCCACTTCTCTAATTGTGTATATAATCACATCTCCAGCTGTAACAATATGCCACTAATACTTCTCTAATCCTGTGTGTAATCACATCTTCAGCTCTAACAATATGCCACAAATACTTCTCTAATCGTATATGTAATCACATCTTCAACTGTAAACATTAGCGTGTTGCTAGTCCTGTCCATAACTATAAGCCTAACCTTAACTGTAACCATCAGTATAACTGTAACCCCAATTATAAACATGCCTAACTCTAACCCAGAGTCTTAATCTAAACATAAGCTTTACTCTAACCCCAAGCCTTACTCTAAACATAAGCCTTACTCTAAACATAAGTCTTACTCTAACCCCAAGCCTTACTCTAAACATAAGGCTTATTCTAACCCCAAGCCCAATTTTAAACATATGCCTAACCCTAACTGCAAGCCTAATTCTAAACATAAGCCATACTCTAACCCCAAGCCTTACTCTAACCCCAAGCCTTACTCTAAACATAAGCCTTACTCTAACAGCTTAACTCTAAACATAAGCCTAACTCTAACCCCAACTCAAAACTTAAGCCTAACTCTAACCTCAACTCTAAACATAAGCCTAACTCTAAACATAAGCCTAACTCTAACCTCAACTCTACACATAAGCCTAACTCTAAACTCAACTCTAAACATAAGCCTAACTCTAACCCCAAACCTAAGTCTAAACATAAACTGTATTCTAACCCTTAGCCTAACTGTAAACATAAATTGTATTCTAACTCCTAGCCTAACACTTCACATAAGCCATAATCTAACCATAAACCGAATTTTTAAAACATGCCTGATTCTGATTCTAAACACAAACTAAACTCTAAACACAAGCCTCACTCAAATAAACACATTATTAACACACTAAATGGCAAAAAAGCAGCTATTTCATGAAATAAACAAACTAAGGACAAGTCATGTAAGGGGCAGTTTCATGGTTTTGGTGTATTGTGTTAACATTGGACAGTTTCATGGGCTGGGTGTATCACATATAGAATGGACAGTCTCAGGTCTGGATGTATCATATACACAATGGACAGTTTCATGGGCTGGGTGTACCATATAAACAATGGACAGTTTCATGGGCTGGGTGTATCATGTAAACAATGGACAGTTTCATGGGCTGGGTGTACCATATAAACAATGGACAGTTTGATGGGCTGGGTGTACCATATAAACAATGGACAGTTTCATGGGCTGGGTGTATCATATAAACAATGGACAGTTTCATGGGCTGGGTGTATCATATAAACAATGGACAGTTTCATGGGCTGGGTGTACCATATAAACAATGGACAGTTTCATGGGCTGGGTGTATCATATAAAAAATGGACAGTTTCATGGGCTGGGTGTACCATATAAACAATGGACAGTTTGATGGGCTGGGTGTACCATATAAACAATGGACAGTTTCATGGGCTGGGTGTATCATATAAACAATGGACAGTTTCATGGGTTGGGTGTAACATATAAACAATGGACAGTTTCACAGTCTGGGTGTATCATATAAACAATGGACAGTTTCATGGGTTGGGTGTACCATATAAACAATGGACAGTTTCATGGGTTGGGTGTACCATATAAACAATGGACAGTTTCATGGGTTGGGTGTATCATATAAACAATGGACAGTTTCATGGGTTGGGTGTACCATATAAACAATGGACAGTTTCATGGGTTGGGTGTACCATATAAACAATGGACAGTTTCATGGGCTGGGTGTACCATATAAACAATGGACAGTTTCATGGGTTGGGTGTACCATATAAACAATGGGCAGTTTCATGGGTTGGGTGTACCATATAAACAATGGACAGTTTCATGGGTTGGGTGTACCATATAAACAATGGACAGTTTCATGGGTTGGGTGTACCATATAAACAATGGACAGTTTCATGGGTTGGGTGTACCATATAAACAATGGACAGTTTCATGGGTTGGGTGTACCATATAAACAATGGACAGTTTCATGGGCTGGGTGTACCATATAAACAATGGACAGTTTCATGGGCTGGGTGTACCATAGAAACAATGGACAGTTTCATGGGTTGGGTGTACCATATAAACAATGGACAGTTTCATGGGCTGGGTGTACCATATAAACAATGGACAGTTTCATGGGCTGGGTGTATCATGTAAACAATGGACAGTTTCATGGGATGGGTGTATCATACAAACATTGGACAGTTTCATGGGTTGGGTGTATCATACAAACATTGGACAGTTTCATGGGCTGGGTGTATCGTACAAACAATGGGCAGTTTCATGGGCTGGGTGTATCATACAAACATTGGACAGTTTCATGGGCTGGGTGTATCATACAAACAATGGACAGTTTCATGGGCTGGGTGTATCATACAAACAATGGACAGTTTCATGGGTTGGGTGTATCATACAAGCAATGGACAGTTTCATGGGCTGGGTGTATCGTACAAACAACGTTTCCAAGTTGACATGCAAGAAGCCAGCTCTATCTACACAAAATCTCGCGGCTTTCACTTACCGTCTACAGCTTCCAGAGCTCTGTTGAAGTTTTCATAGGAATCTGATCGAGCCAAAGTTTCTTCATTGTCATCAACAGGAACTGTCACATCAGACTTGAACCCTGACACTGAAGTGACAAAGGTCATACATCAATACATGTTCACCTCAAACAAATACCGCAAGGCATTAGCATAGTTGCTAGGAAGCTATGTTATGTGATGTTATACTCTGCCGAACTACGTCACTGCACATTGGGCAATTCCTAGCGTGCTAAGTCCATCGATGTAGCAGCCATCACAAAGTATTTCTGCTCACTGTTTCCATGAGGAGTTGGTTATGGAATCTTCTCTCTTTCCTACATACAATCAACAAAGCAATAGCCTGCACAGGTATACTATGCATAATGTCGCTGCCAGAATACCAACACAAAAGTCCGCCATGACAAATACAGTTCAGCATCGATGGAAGCGGCAGTCACTAGAAAACCAGCAGCCACACATTACTGCAGAAGGCAGCCTAGTTAGTTCAGCGATCGGCTGGCCGCCATTTTTCTGAACATGTAGATTACGCTACAAACAACCGCGAACAGGTTTAAGAGCGCTCCACACGAAATTCACAGCTAGCAGTGTTACTCCACGCAATCAACTCAGTAGCAGGGTGACAGAAACCCCAGTTTGTGCAGAGGGGTTAGAGTCGGTGTCTCGTCGGTACCTGTCAAATGATCCTGTACTGCACTGATTACCTCAGCCCTGTCCATGATCCTCCCTATTAGCGAAGTTGCCAGGGAGCTGTGCCGATAATGTCATGAGCGCAGTCGGACAAAGGTTTGAAGTCTGTGTTCGTCGTCTCGCTACGTGTGTGTGTGTGTGTGTGTGTGTGAGAGAGAGAGAGAGAGAGAGAGAGAGAGAGAGAGAGAGAGAGAGAGAGAGAGAGAGAGAGAGAGAGAGAGACTGGCCACGCATCCCTCCGTGTGTCCAGGCCGACCAAATGTGATGGTCCTATCACATCAATGAACCATGGCAGGAAACTGCTTCTTGGCATGCGATGTTTTCTTTAATAAACCAGCTGAAGGCACATAGGGAAGAGAAGGGCAAATAATGTCTTAGCGTTACAGAGATAAGGTATAGAGATAAGTGACAGATACAAGCGATAGTGATAAATGACAGATATAAGAGATAGAGATAAGTGACATGATAAATGATGGAGATAAGTGATATAGATAATAGATATAGATAATAGATAGAGATAAGTGATAGAGACATGTGATAGAGATATGTGATAGAGATAAATGACAGAGATAAATGATAGAGATATGTGATAGAGATAGGTGATAGAGATAAATGGCAGATATAAGTGATAGAGATAAGAGATAGAGATAAGTAATAGAGATAGATGATAGAGATAAGAGATGGGAATATGTGATACAGGTAAGTGAATGATAGAGATAAGTGACAGAGGTAAAAGATGGGGACATACGATAGAGAAAAGTGATAGAGATATGTGATACATATAAGTGATTGAGATAAGAGACAGAGATAAGTGAAAGAGATATGTGATAGAGATAAGTTATAGAGATAAGTTACAGAGATAAGAGATAGAGATAAGAGATAGAGATAAGAGATAGAGATAGGTGATATAGATAAGTGACAGAGATATGTGACAAAGATAAGTGGCAGAGATAAATGACAGGCGGACAGGCCAGGTATTCGATTCGTGCACTTATACGTAAAACAGTGAGTAGATAACAACAGTGGGCTGGGAGTCAGTATGGCCGAGTGGACAAGAGTACACACTCTAAACATTTCTATGGCCTGATGGTAAGGTAGTGGGGTCAACCCCTACAGCGATCAGTTGGACTAAAATGTTGACTTGGTGACGTCAATTACAAGTATCACGGAAGGCGGAGTTCGCCCGACGGCGAATGGTAATGGAAATAAGTATAAGTAAAGCTAATCCACACGCAAACATCAGTGCAGTGCACTAGAAGTAGCAGCACGTGTACGGAGTAGGCTTGAGTTCATAGCCAGCCAGACAATACTTACCACCCCAGGTGACATTATAAAATATCTGAACATCAAAGTAACCTGGCTTATAAACTGTGTCACGGAAACTGTCATACTTTGGCCATTTTCAACGCCACGGTGAATGGGAGAGGACGGTGACTGGGAGAGGACGGTGACTGGGAGAGGACGGTGACTGGGAGAGGACATTGACTGGGAGAGGACGGTGACTGGGAGAGGACGGTGACTGGGAGAGGATGGTGACTGGGAGAGGACGGTGACTGGGAGAGGACGGTGACTGGGAGAGGATGGTGACTGGGAGAGGACGGTGACTGGGAGAGGACGGTGACTGGGAGAGGACGGTGACTGGGAGAGGACGGCCACTGGGAGAGGACGGTGATGGGAGAGGATGGTGACTGGGAGAGGATGGTGACTGGGAGAGGACGGTGACTGGGAGAGGATGGTGACTGGGAGAGGATGGTGACTGGGAGAGGATGGTGACTGGGAGTGGATGGTGACTGGGAGAGGACGGTGACTGGGAGAGGATGGTGACTGGGAGAGGACGGTGACTGGGAGAGGACGGTGACTGGGAGAGGATGGTGACTGGGAGAGGACGGTGACTGGGAGAGGACGGTGACTGGAGAGGACGGTGACTGGGAGAGGACGGTGACTGGGAGAGGACGGTGACTGGGAGAGGATGGTGACTGGGAGAGGATGGTGACTGGGAGAGATGGTGACTGGGAGAGGACGGTGACTGGGAGAGGACGGTGACTGGGAGAGGACGGTGACTGGGAGAGGACGGTGACTGGGAGAGGACGGTGACTGGGAGAGGACGGTGACTGGGAGAGGACGGTGACTGGGAGAGGACGGTGACTGGGAGAGGACGGTGACTGGGAGAGGACGGTGACTGGGAGAGGACGGTGACTGGGAGAGGACGGTGACTGGGAGAGGACGGTGACTGGGAGAGGACGGTGACTGGGAGAGGACGGTGACTGGGAGAGGACGTTGATGGGAGAGGACGGTGACTGGGAGAGGACGGCGACTGGGAGAGGACGGCGACTGGGAGAGGACGGCGGATGGGAGAGGACGGCGACTGGGTGAGGACGGCGACTGGGTGAGGACGGCGACTGGGTGAGGACGGCGACTGGGAGAGGACGGCGACTGGGAGAGGACGGTGACTGGGAGAGGACGGTGACTGGGAGAGGACGGTGACTGGGAGAGGACGGTGACTGGGAGAGGACGGCGACTGGGAGAGGACGGCGACTGGGAGAGGACGGCGACTGGGAGAGGACGGTGACTGGGAGAGGACGGTGACTGGGAGAGGACGGTGACTGGGAGAGGACGGTGACTGGGTGAGGATGGTGACTGGGAGAGGAAGGTGACTGGGAGAGGACGGTGACTGGGAGAGGATGGTGACTGGGAGAGGATGGTGACTGGGAGAGGATGGTGACTGGGAGAGGACGGTGACTGGGAGAGGACGGTGACTGGGAGAGGACGGTGACTGGGAGAGGACGGTGACTGGGAGAGGACGGTGACTGGGAGAGGACGGTGACTGGGAGAGGATGGTGACTGGGAGAGGATGGTGACTGGGAGAGGATGGTGACTGGGAGAGGACGGCGACTGGGGGAGGATGGTGACTGGGAGAGGACGGTGACTGGGAGAGGACGGTGACTGGGAGAGGATGGTGACTGGGAGAGGATGGTGACTGGGAGAGGACGGTGACTGGGAGAGGACGGTGACTGGGAGGCTTGGTTCCTGGAAGAAGTATCAGGGGTTGTTGAGCAAACAGAATGACTCGGGGCATCGCAGACATCTTGGGCATGAGGGTGCATGAAGAAGGTGAAATGTCAGGATAACAGGGACTCTCGGTGGTCAGCGATACTATCAACGTTTATTAACACAAGATGTGCTACATGAATTACTGGCACCTTGCCGCCTTGACAGTCGATAGTTTGTAAAGTGGAGTTATATCTCTCCATAACACAACGTCTGGGCTGAGTTTAGAGTCCATGTGTTGTCCATGCAGGCGGATCCCTCTCTCAGCCTGCCTAGTTGGTGGATGGGTGGGGAATGTGTGGGTTGGTGGGGAGAGGTGTGTGGTTTGTTGGTTGGGGATATGTGTGTGGTGTGTGGGTGGGGTTTGTGTGTGTGGGTGGGGGATTTGTGTGAGTGAGTGGGGGATTTGTGTGTGTGTGGGTGGGGGTATGTGGGGTGGGTGGGTGAGGATGTCTGTGTGGGTGTGGGTGGGGATATTGTGTGGGAATGTGTGGGTTGGTGGGGAGAGATGTGTGGTGTGTTGGTTGGGGATATGTGTGTGGTGTGTGGGTGGGGTTTGTGTGTGTGGGTGGAGGATTTGTGTGAGTGAGTGGGGGATTTGTGTGTGTGTGGGTGGGGGTATGTGGGGTGGGTGGGTGAGGATGTCTGTGTGGGTGTGGGTGGGGATATTGTGTGGTATGTGGGTGGGGGATATGTATGTGGTGTGTAGGTGGGGATGTGTTGTGGTATGTGGGTGTGTGATGTGTTGGTGAGGGATATGTGTGTGTGGTGCGTGGGTTGGGAATATTGGATGGTAGAGGATTTATGTTATGTGCGGGTGGGGGATGTATGTAGTGGGGGATTGAGTTAGGGCATGTGTGGGTGGGTGGAGGATGTATGTGTGGGTGGTGGGGTGTGTGTGAGTGGACTGGGGATGTATAGGTGGTTCGGGAGATGTGTGTGGGTAGGGAGATATCAGTTGGTGGGGATGTGTGTGTGTGTGTGTGGTTTGGGGATGTGTGAGTGGATGTGCGATGTGTGGGTTGGTGGGGGATGTGTGTGCGTGGGTGGGGAATGTGTGGTCGATGGAGGTGTGGCTGGGGATGGGTGGTTGGAGGTGTGGGTGGGGAGAGGATGTGTGGGTTAGGATGTGTATGTGGGTGGGCGCGGGATGTGTGGGTTGGTAGGGGATGTTTGTAGGTGGCGAGTGTGTTTGGGTTGGGGAAACAGGTGAGGGCAGTGTATGTGGGTGGGGGATGTGCGGGAGAGGGATGGGTCGGTTGGTGGGATATGTATGTGTCCCTGGATGTGTGTGTGGGTAGGTGGGGGTGTGTGACTGTGGGCGGGGTGATGTATGGATAGGTGGGAGATTGGCCTCATAACATGGTAATTTGCCTTGTTTATGTTTACAACATTAATTTCACAATGTTTATTTTTCTTCCTATGTGAATGTATAATGCTCTTGATGAACGAAAGATGAGTGATTGGAAGGGCCGAATGTAAGACGGGCCTGCGTGCCCAATTTGTGACCCTTTTAAAATAAAGTTTATTTTATTTTATTTTATTTAGTTTTCTCCAGAGAAAAGGTAACACCAATACGTCTGTAACAAGACAAGCTGCAGAAGCTGCCGGATCAGCAAAGCTATGCTCTGACTGTCCGCCTATTGGAGCGTTCATCCTAGACCAGTTGCCAACCAAGGCTTATGGCCTGGTCTGCCCTGTCATGACATTTAGTCTTTAGGTTGCATTTCCTCGCACTAGGATAAGGCGTGTTCCCTCCCAATTGCACTCGTCCGCCCGAAGCCGTTGGCACAATGTGGGGTGCCGGGTTTGGTGAGCGCCTCCAAACATTCGGCTCTAACAGAAAGCAGGTAGTACCGTTTACTGTCATACGGTAGATCAGTCATATCTGACTAAGACCTGACAAACGCTACACGATTATTACAAATAATAAAAGGCATTCTGGTCGCACTTACCTGACACAAGAATATCGGAGCTTGGCCCAAATACGAATTCTACCTTACCATTGTCTGGAAACCTGGGATCTGCAATAGACCAAACAAGAAACATGTCGGGTCATGTAATCTGTTTACACTGTGGTCAACGAGGTTTACAGTGGAGTCAACGAAACATTGAAGAAATCAAGACACGTCATTATCACAAGCAACGAGACCAGCGAAACACAGAACATTAGCCTCTTTGTGACGCTTCATGGCGAAATCAATAGCACAAAAGAAGAAGACGGAGAAGGAAAAGCAGAAGAAGGATGAGGAGGCGGCGGAGAAGAAGAAGAAGAAGAAGAAGAAGAAGAAGAAGAAGAAGAAGAAGAAGAAGAAGAAGAAGAAGAAGAAGAAGAAGAAGAAGAAGAAGAAGAAGAAGAAGAAGAAGAAGAAGAAGAAGATGGAGAAGAAGAAGTAGAAGAAGAAGAAGAAGAAGAAGAAGAAGAAGAAGAAGAAGAAGAAGAAGAAGAAGAAGAAGAAGAAGAAGAAGAAGAAGAAGAAGAAGAAGAGGAAGAAGAAGAAGAAGAAGAAGAAGAAGAAGAAGAAGAAGATGGAGAAGAAGAAGAAGAAGAAGAAGAAGAAGAAGAAGAAGAAGAAGAAGAAGAAGAAGAAGAAGAAGAAGAAGAAGAAACAATACTAACAATTACAGTTTAGTGTATTATTCTACATCTTCTGGTTCTCATTGTGTGTTCAGATAGGACACACAAAAGTATATCGAGACCTACTTATAATCATTATCAAGTGCTGTGCCAGCTGTCGCAGGCGTTCATGACTCTCCACAGATCTCTGTCTTTGGTATTCTGGATCAACTCTGCTGATGGTATTTCTCCAAACCACAGTCTCAGTCCATCCAGCATCATTTCATTTGGTCCACCTCTGCCTCTCTTTCCAGTCGTCATGATGTTCTCCCATGCCTCTCTTCTCATCATATAACCAAAGAAAGCTGTTTGTCTCTTTCTTATTGTTGTATATAATGTTCTAGTTTCATTAGCCTGTTTCATGCATTCGTCGTTAGTTACTGTGGCAGCACAAGGAATTCGCAAATTCGTCACAGGAACCACATCTCTGTTGCTTCCAAGTTCTTCATAATTTATCATTTACCTTCCAAGATTCATTGCCATAAAGCAACACATGTTCTATATAGCAAGCATTTCAGCACTCTCTTTCTTACATTCAATGATAGTGACTTATTGCATAAGATACCTTAAATTTTCTTAAATGCAGCTTTTGCTTACCCTATTCTGTTCTTAATCTCTGTTTTGCATCTTCCATCTGATGTTATAATTTCCCCCCCCCCCCCCCCCCCCCCCCCCCCCCCAGGAAT
>JACEFZ010011485.1:105000-109393 GCA_014155875.1 Cepaea nemoralis
GTGATGAACAAGGGTGTGATGGGTCGTTCTATTCATGGGTATATGGTGGTGGTGTAGATATAATGTGTGCGTGGTGATGAACAAGGGTGTGATGGGTCGTGGTTTCTACTCATGGGTATATGGTGGTGGTGTAGATATAATGTGTGCGTAGTGATGAACAAGGGTGTGATGGGTCGTGGTTTCTACTCATGGGTATATGGTGGTGGTGTAGATATAATGTGTTAGTGGTGTCGTGATGGGTCGTTCTAGTCATGGGTTGGATATATGGTGGTGGCGTAGACTTAATGTGTCTGTGTAGTGATACACAAGGGTGTAATGGGTATATGGTGGTTACGTATATGACTGTATCTGTGTAGTGATGAACAAGGGTGTGATGGATCGTGGTTATACTCGATGAAGTAAGAGCTGGTTACTATCATCTGAACAGTGTGATAGTAGTGAAGGTAAAGGGTGGTATATTCACTACCATCATTACAAAGGAAAGCGTATAAAGTTATAATAGGTGTCATTTGATGGTAAGGGGTGGTTATTAGTGATCAAGTAGAAGTGATATAGGGGGGTGGTCATAAATATAATAAGAGGTGTTTGCAATTACACACTGGTCAACCAGTGGTCAAGTGGTCAAGTAAGGGTCAAGTAGTCAAGTAAGGAAATTTTAGGGAAAAGTGATTGTAATGATATGGTGATGATTAAAGGGTGGTAAATTAGTGGTCAAGTAGTGGTCAAGCAGTGGTCAAGTGGTCAAGTGAGGACATTTTAGGGGAAAAGTGGTCGTAATGATATGGTAATGTTTAAATTAGTGGTAAATTAGTGGTCAAGTAGTGGTCAAGTAGTGGTCAAGCAGTGGTCAAGTGGTGGTCAAGTAAGGAAAATTTTAGGGAAAAGTGATTGTAATGAGATGGTAATGATTAAAGGGTGGTAAATTAGTGGTCAAGTAGTGGTCAAGCAGTGGTCAAGTGGTCAAGTGAGGACATTTTAGGGGAAAAGTGGTCGTAATGATATGGTAATGTTTAAATTAGTGGTAAATTAGTGGTCAAGTAGTGGTCAAGCAGTGGTCAAGTGGTGGTCAAGTAAGGAAAATTTTAGGGAAAAGTGATTGTAATCGAGATGGTAATGATTAAAGAGTGTAAATTAGTGGTCAAGTAGTGGTCAAGCAGTGGTCAAGTAGTGGTCAAGTGGTCGAGTGACCACTTAAATTGTAGAGGACGATGTGTCTAAGATTATGGTAGTGATTAAAGTGATCGATGACGTGGTCAAGCAGTGGTCAAGCAGTAGTCAAGTAGTCAAGTAAGGAAATTGTAGGGGAAAGTACGTATAGTGCAATGGTGGTGGATAGAGTGAAGAAGAATCAATAGTAGTGATAATACTACTACGAATATTAGCGACAAGCACAAAGACAACCAAGTACATACTTGATACACACAAATACACACCTACAAACACAAAGATAACCACACTTGATACATTTGTAAATACAGACATGCACATAAAGACAGACAAGCACAAAGACACACCCATACCATTACTACTGTCATCACAACTATACACTTGTACATACAGACACACTCACCCATAAACCAAATATACAAGAACACTCAAAATACAAATACAAAGACAGCCAAATACAAAGACACACCCATACCATTACTACTGTCAGCACAACTATACACAAGTACACAACCATAATCAAATAAACAACCACACAAAGACAAACACAAAGACAACCAAACACACGTACAGATTCAGAAGTACAGACAAACCATACCATTACTACTCTCACAACAACAGCTATACACAAGTACACACCCATAATCAAAGACACAAATACACACACACTCACCATACACAAGAACACTCAAAGACAAACACAAAGACAGCCAAGTACACACACACATACAAACACAAAGGCAACCATACACAGACAACCCATACCATTACTACTGTCATCACAACTATACACACACGTGTACACACACCCATCGTCTAGCATTACTACTGTCACAACAACAGCTATACACAAGTACACACCCATAATCAAAGACACAAAGAGGGTCACACACACATACAAACACATAAGTACACAAAAAACAAAGACACACCCAAAACATTACTACTGTCATCACAACTATACACACATGTGTACACACATACAAGCACAAAGTCAACCAAACAAACACACATGTACATACAGACACACGAAAAATAAAGAAGCAAACAAGGACAAACACACTCACACATAATCAATTATACAAATACACACCTACAAACACAAAGACAACCACACACAGACACACTTGTACATACAGACACATAAAGACAGACAAGCACAAAGACAAACCATACCATTACTACTGGTCACAACAACCAGTACAGATACACTTACCCATAAGACTAAACTATACAAATCACATACCCCCTTTTGGTAAAGAACGCGGATGTCCGAGACAGCCCCTACGTCATCACCGCCATGTGCAAAAGTCATTAAGTATGAGTCATCGGTTTGTGGGAAGCAGGCGGGCGGCGTGAGAATAGCTTGTCTACAAAATTGCTACGTCAGCTAGGTCGTGTGCAGAACCAGTGTATAAAATAGAAGGCGTCTCTTGTGAGCACAGTACCAGTTCACGGGCTGACTTGGGTATCTACAGAGGTGCTTCAGGCTGGTGTGAGCAGTGTAGTAAGCAGATATTGTTCACGGGCTGACTTGGGTAGCTACAGCAGTGAAACAGGTTGGTGTGAGCAGTGTAGTAAGCAGATATTGTGCACGTAGTGACTTGGCTAGCTACAGCGGTGAAACTTGGTGTGAGCATTGTTCGTGTAGTAACCCACCTATTTTTTCACGTAGTGACTTGGCTAGCTACAGTAGTGAAAACTTGATGTGAGCCTTGTTCGGGTTCGGGGGGTGGCCTCTGATAAAACAGTGAAACATTGTATACATCAGAACATTTTTTCGTGGTTGTAAGAAAGAAGAAACAAACCAGTTTATCAATATGACCACCAGATCTACTTTCACGTGTTCAGTGTGCGACAAAGCCTATTGTTATAAGTATAAACCTTAATCGTCACATTCGGACCATTCACGGTACGAAACCACACTTATGTCATATCCTGTGGACAACTTTTCAACAGAAAAGGCAATCTACAAAGACACATACGAACACACCATCAACCACGTATGAATACATCAAACACTACAACAGCAGAGACGACAGCACCACGTGTATATTTACACCATCATCGTAGTCTAAGTCAAGTACCAGACTACCACCACTATGACTTCAACGATAACCTTACCCGCTACAATGGGAACATTCACAATGATTATCCCTGTCAGGTACGTGACAATCTATACAATTCGAACCTACAACGTTACTTACATCACCAGACACCACGAGAAACGATGACACCCTTAGACACCCTGGCAACAAGTCCACTCATAGTAGCAGAGGATATCCAATCAAATGATAGAGACAACTTGGCAGCCCTTAAGGCGTACTGCAAGGACCTCTCGATTATGCTACCCAATCAACTGGTAGTATTAGAAAAAAGTGTCGACCACCGCTATCGGGTGGTTTTGTATGATAAAAGAAGTATTCAGATATCTTGTATGATATCTCATACATGTCTTTATTCTGGATCCGAAACAAACTAAGGTATGTGTGATGACTTCGACAAACAAACAGTGTTTTTGATAGTCAACCACCAGACCACAGAAGAATGAAGATCACTAATCCAGAACTTTTTGGTGTTTCACTAATCATCTATGTCAATTGATTGTTTCTTATATCTCTAAACTGTTTTTTCAACTAATCATGTATGTCATTGATTTTTTCTTACGATATATCACTAAAACCGTTTTTTTCACTACTCATGTATGTCATTGATTTTTTCCTTATATCACTAAAGTGTTTTGATGAATATGTTGTGAACACACATATTTTGGTGATAAAAATATTGAAACCAAGTTTTTTTTGTTGATTTTCTTTATTGGTTTGTTTTCATGCCGTTGTCTTGTCGGCTCAGAGCTTACATTACCAGGACATGAACAAAGTCTTAGAAGAAGTTATGGCAAATACAGAAATATCTGAAAAATAATCAAGTATGAAAAACATCGTCCAAAGACAGAAATATTTCAACTAAACTTATAAATAAGTCACCAAAAGGGGAAAAGGTCAAGTACAGAAATAGCTATGGAAAAAGTAAGTCCACAAAACTAAGAAAGAAATGTAACTTCTGTAGTCAAATGTGTCTTATCTGAAAAGACGCTGTCAATGTCACCCCTTTCCTTGTTTTACTTTACAAAGACCTTCACCGTATCTGGTACAGAAACCCTTATACAGCACTCATCTCTCCACAGTCTTGGTTGCTTTCTAATACAAAGTGGTTACATCACCAA
>JACEFZ010011486.1:0-30000 GCA_014155875.1 Cepaea nemoralis
TTAACTGAAGTAGAGATAGGATGTAGTTCCCCAGGCAATTTCAGATCATTTTGAAGTATCAGGCAATTTCAGAATTGGATAGGTACTAAACAGAGTTTTTATCTGTTGTAATAATTTATCATGATCCTCTGTCCACACTATCTTTGCCGGTTGACTTTTTTTCAAAAGTTCTGAAAATGTTGCTGTCATATCAGCAAAGTTAGGAATGAATTTCTGATAGTAGTTAATCAGCCCTAATAGACTTCTTAATTCTTTCTTTGATGTTGGAGGTTTGATAGTAAGAATTTTAGTAACTATTACTGGATCTGTTTGTCTAAATCCGTTAGAAATCCTATGACCAAGAAATAGTATTTCCGTAAAACCTATCTCAATGTTACTTGGTTTAGCTTTCAATCCATGTTCCTGTATTCTCTGAAATACCTGTTTGAGAATCTTGACATGTGTGTCAATATCTGAAGTATGCACACAGATGTCATCCATATATGTCACTACATTAGTAATCCCATGCATTAATCTTCTCATCATGCGCATAAATGTACTTGGCGCATTTTGTAAACCAAATGGAAGATATGCCCATTCATATAGACCTAATGGTATGCTAAAAGCTGTGATATGCATCGAATCTTCATCCATAGGAATTTGCCAATATCCTTTGGTGAGATCAATTTTCGAGAAAAAAATATCGAGTTTGCCATGCCCTCAATCAACTCATCAATGTTTGGCATCGGTTGTGCATCAAGTAATGTCAATGCATTTACTTTCCTATAATCAACACATAAACGTAGTAACCGTCCTTTTTCTTTACAATTACCACTGGAGAACAGTAGTTTGAAATAGACCTTTTAATAATTCCAGTTTTATCTAGATCTGAAATTTCTGCAGTGACCTTCTCTAGATAGTGTATTGGAATAGGATATGGTTTCACTTTAACTGGGACATTTGATAGTAAGGTTATTTTATGCTTAATAAGCGATGTCTGTCCCGGTTTGTCAGAAAAAATTGAACTATACTCTTTTATTGCTGCGATGAGTTTTTCTTTATCTTGTGTTGATAAATCTTTACGTATTTGTATCGATTGCCAACCACTGTCACTATTAACTGTCGAGGTTGGAATCTGAATCTGAATGTACTATGGCAATGGACATGGCGAGGACATGGAGTGAGCTGCATGGGATAGGTTCATGTGATGATAGTTTGACCGACATTGTATTGACAAAGTATAGCTATAGTGTTCATGTATTTGTATGGACAAAGTATAGTTGTGGTGTTCCTGTATTTGTATGGACAAAGTATAGATGTAATCTTCCTGTATTTGTATAGACAAAGTATAGCTGTGGTGTTTCTGTATTTGTATGGACAAAGAATAGATGTGGTGTTCCTGTATTTGTATGGGCAATGTATAGATGTAGTGTTCCTGTATTTGTATGGACAAAGTATAGCTTTAGTGTTCCTGTATTTTAGAATCCAGGCCGGCTCTGTGGCGAAGGCGTTACAGACGCAAGTAGTAATCCTGCATACCGCCTTCGAAACACAGCTGCAGGCGATATGGAAGCAAACCACTTTTCGTTGGTTTTCATGCTGTTTGTCCATCAAGAATGACGATGACCATTCATTCATCCAGTGGGGTTGAAAGTATGGAGCCGTGAGTTCTAAGATGGCTGATAAGGCCTATTTTTGGCTCGAAATGTACTTTGACAATGTGGACAAAGAATACTTGACGTTTCTGGAGGAGGATTTTCTGCAGTGGTTTTTCTGTTCTGTCTTTTCTTCACAGCTCTTGCAGTCCTGGTTGCCTCACAAGTGACTGCACCCTTGCCTAATGATGTACGCCACGAATTTCGGTCTCTGGCTGCAGTCTCCCAGGTGTCATGATTAATTCCAAAAGCATTCAGTGAGATTTTCAGAGTGTCTTTAAAGCGTTTCCTCTGGCCGCCTTGGGAGCGTTTACCACAACGCAACTCGCCGTAAAAAATTCGTTTATTGAGCCTGTGATCTGGCATGCGAGTCAAGTGACCAGCCCAGCGAATCTGATTCTTCATTAAATGGTTTTCATACAATGATATGAATCCCGGTCGTTCAGAAAACAATTACAATCTACTGATCCTAAGCTTGCCAAGAAATCACAAGCAATAAAAATGCTGGGGTTCACTGCGACGTCAAATAACGGATTTGCAACTAAATCTTGTTGCTTAAAATAACTTTGATTACCGATATATGTCTTCCTGTATAGATTTGTCTGCAGACAGATGTCTCCCTTTTCTCTTCTTGCCAGGTCTCTGCCACAATCACAATGCTATAAGGGGCATTCATTTAAAATCCGTTCGTGCCGCACCGCGCGAAATTGAGTACGTTGAACATGACCATGTCATAGTCATGTGATAAGTACTGACCAATGAATAAAAGAGCACGTGCTTATCGTCCAATGATGCATATGTTCTGTTTCTGACCGTTGAGAAAATGGCCAGGATTGATCCAAAATCCGCCCAAAGAAGCTCAAAGAGAGGTGATTCAGTTTTTATTTCATTTGAAGGATGTCGACCAGTGAACATTCATCGAAGAATGCAGTCAGAGTAGCGGTAACAAATGTGTGTCGAAGACAACAGTGACAGACTGGGCTGTTTCGGAAAGGACGTCAGTTCACGACAGATCTTCGACTGCCGGGTCAAGCGCATATTGTTGCAACAGAAAAAAAAACAAAACCATCGCCACAATTGATGCAGTACAGATAAACCGTTGTCGAAGCATAAGTTCGCTAGCGAAAGAATTTGATGTGTCAGTTGGGACAATTCAAAAGGTCGTTCGTAAGAAACTGCAATATCGGAAGGTGTGTTCACAGTTGGTACTATTGTTTGTGTCTTCGTTATTCAAATTCACTAAGGGAAAACATTGTTGTGAAATAAAAGTTTCTTTATGTCAACATCTTTCGTTCACCAGCGAATATTTAATGCATAGATGAATCGAACTCCGCCCAGCTACATTAAAAGCTTGCTAACTATTTTATGAAATAAAAATGGCGATGGCTCAAATTGGATCACAGGAAATAAAAATAATACTTGGAGATTTTAATGCAAAAGTAGGAAAGGGGAAAATGAAGGATGTAGTGGGGAATTATGGTTTAGGTACAAGAAATGACAGAGGGGAAAAGCTAATAGAATGGGCAAATATCAATGATATGATAATTGGAAACACGTGGTTTAAACACCATAAAAGACGACTATACACATGGAAAAGCCCTGATCAGAAAATACGCAACCAAATTGACTACGTACTAATTAATAAAAGATTTAGAAATACTCTAATTAATGTAAAAACAATGCCTGGCGCCGACTGTAATAGTGATCATGTACCACTGTGTGGACAAATAAAAGTAAGATTAAAGAGAGGAAAACAAATGGTTAGGAACATGAGACTTAATAAAGAGGTTCTGAAAGTAGATAAACAAATTCAAGAACAATACATAGTGACTGTGAAAAATAGGTACAATGCAATAGCTAAAATACAGAGTATAAAAGAACAATGGGAAATGTTAAGGGACTCCATTCATCAAACTAGCAAAGAAATATTACCGGAGAGAAGTCAAATAGCTAAGAAAAAATGGATGAATGAAGAAATCTTAATGCTGATGGAAAAAAGAAAACAGAGTAAAAATGACAAACAAGAATACGCTAAGGTAAATAAAGAAATAAAAGATAAATGTTGGAAGGCAAAAGAAAGTTGGTTAAATGAGCAGTGCAAACAAATTGAATTAAATGCCATTAAAGATACAAAAAATATGCATTGACAAATCAGTGAGCTCAAGGGAAGAAAAATAAGAATAAATACAGGGTGTTTGAAATCAAAAACAGGAAAGATATTATTGGAGGAAGATGATATAATGAAGAGGTGGAATGAGTATATAAAAAAATTATATGATGGGGAAAGGGAAGAATTAACAGAAGAAAGTAACTTAGAAGATCCACCTATTCTAAAAGAAGAAGTCGCTGGCGCTATGAAAAATATGAAGAAAGGAAAAACAGCTGGACCAGATGAAATCACAATAGAAGAATTAGAAGTATTGGGAGAATTTGGAGTAGATATATTAACCAAAATGTTAAATGATATTTACAGCAGTGGATATCTACCCAGTGATATGCTGAAATCTGTATTTATAGCTATACCAAAAAGACCAGGAGCAATTGAATGTGAAGATTTTCGCACAATTAACCTCATAAACCATATCACTAAGCTTCTGCTCAGAATCATAATGAGAAGAACCAGAAAGAAAATAAAAATGGAAATTAGTGAAGAACAGTATGGATTTGTGGAGGGAAAGGGCACAAACAATGCAATATATACATTACGGACACTAATAGAAAGGTCAATAGAGAAACAGAAAGACATATATTTATGCTTCATAGATTATACTAAGGCATTTGATAAAGTAAAACATGATGAGCTGATTAAAATGTTGGAAGATATCAACATTGATGGGAAAGATTTAAGAATAATAAAGAATATTTACTGGAACCAAGTAGCAGCAATTAAAATTGGAAATAAAGAGGATAGTTACGAACACATAAAGCTAGGAGTACGACAGGGGTGTGTCTTGTCACCAGATCTCTTCTCCCTATATAGCGAAGTAGTAATGAGAGAGATCAAAGAGATGCCAGGAATACTAGTTGGTGGTTATAATATAAATAATATACGCTATGCAGATGACACAGTATTGGTGGCAGATAAATCAACAGACCTACAACAATTGTTGGACACTGTAGTAACAGAGAGTGCAAGGAAAGGACTCTCCTTGAATATCAAGAAAACAGTAACAATGGTGATATCAAAGAAAATGGTGACACCAAAATGTGACATAGAAATAGAAGGAACAATTCTTAACCAAGTGGATAATTTTAGATACCTAGGGACATTTATAACATCAGATGGAAGATGTACAACAGAGATTAAGAGCAGAATAGGGCAGGCAAAGGCCGCATTTCAGAAAATGAAGAGTATCTTATGCAATAGGTCACTATCACTGAGATGTAAGAAAGAGAGTGCTGAAATGCTATGTAGAACCAGTTTTGCTGTATGGCAGTGCATCTTGGAATGTAAATGAACAAATTAAGAAGAAATTAGAAGCAACAGAGATGTGGTTCCTGAGACGAATGTTGAGAATTCCTTGGACTGCCAGAGTAACTAACGACGACTGCCTGAAACAGGCTAATGAAACTAGAACACTATATACAACAATAAGAAAGAGACAAACAGCTTTCTTTGGTCATGTAATGAGAAGAGAGGCATTGGAGAACATCGTGACAACTGGAAAGATCGAGGGGAAGAGAGGCAGAGGCAGACCAAGAGAAATGATGCTGGATGGATTGAGACGGTGGCACGGAGGAATATCAGCAGCAGAGCTGATCCAGAAAACCAAAGACCGAGATCTGTGGAGAGCCATGAACGCCTACGCCAGCAGGCAGGGCACTTGATGATGATGAACTATGTTACAAAGCCTGCTTTAAGCACTGTCCTTTAGTACATTACCATAGTCGTGTAAAAATGAATTCAATCTTTGTGTGTCTATAACTTTCCTTCTTCTGTGTTGTTTATTTGTTACGCTGAGTTCCTATTTTCCATCTTTCTTATTTGTCTCTTTCAAAGCCGTTTACTAAACATTTTCTTTAATATCTTCACTTCAGGTTAAATGTAGGCAGAAATAAGGAAAGTACGAAGGGGAGAAGATATACCCAGAAAACTAGGACAAAGAAAATACGGAAAACCTTGCCCCAAGCATCAAACAACATGAAGACACTTCCTACGCTATACATCAGGATTCCATTTTCGCTGGCTGATGGGCTGTTAACAATGTGATAATATTATTATTGTTCCCAATATAAACCTCTCCAGCCACCTGAATGCTGGCATCTGAAGGTGGGTTTATTGACAGCGTAAACTCAATCCACGATTTCCGAAACAGACCAGCAAAACTCAAGCTGCACGGAACGAGTGCAAGCCACGTGGCACATCTCAAGGTGAGCATTGTTTGGGTAATAAAGACACGGATGGATTCGGTATAGCTGTCTAGTTTCTCAACTGGGGGGCTAAATGTTTATGTTTGGCAAATGCATGTTTACTTACATGAGTAAATACTATACAATGTTTAGGTGAAATCGTTGTTGGACGATGGTTGGCTCAGCTCTGTGAGTCCAATTTCTACACGCTTATTTACAGATCCGCGATGAAAGCTACACAAATGCACATATAATGAACGGGAAATCGATATCTCAGTAGTCACTGGAACATTCTCAAACTGAAAGCGGAGACAGACGCACTGAGAACATTGCCGAGTGCTATCAGTCGGTATTACTGAACAAGTAAACACAATGCAACAGACAGCAATGTAACGAACTTCAGCCCATTAGTTACACACTCAAAACGGCACAGTTACGTGAGATCCCGTTCATGCCAATATACTTGGAAATGAAGACGTATTGGCATTTCGTAAGACTGAAAACACCAAGTCGAAGACAGACGATTATTGTTATTATTATTATTATTATTATTATTATTATTATTATTATTATTATTATTATTATTATTATTATTATTATGATGATGATCATGAAAGTGAAACCGTTAGAAATGCAAATTAGTATATTTCAAAGTACTACATGACTGTCTCCGTCTACAGATGTCGGAGTGTAAAGATTTTGATTGTATCCGAAGCGCGATGATCATGGCCTACGTCGTCCCTATATATGACCATACTTGCAGCTGCCACTTGTGGTGTCAAAACAATAGGGAACCCTGCCTGTGCCTATGAAAGTGAGTTCTTACGATTCGTTACGAGCCAATTCTACCCGTGGACGTGAGTTATTGGCTGATTAATGACCCATTACTAAGCGGTTTATAAATGTTTTTCTTTAGAAGAACGCCGAAACCACAATGAACATATACAAAAAATAACAAAGACATCTTGAGATAAACTAAATCAGAAAAGAACTGGTAGCTTGTATCATAAGTAGGTAGATAATCGACATTCTCTGGACATATCATGAGAAGGGGTAGAATGTGATATGTCGTGATAACAGGAGCGTTACTGGGGAAGAGAGACAGAGGCAGAATTAGAAAGAACACCTTAGACCAGTGTTTCCCAACCTTTTTTGTGCTATGCCCCACCCTTTCTAAGATTCTTATGCCCCCCCCCCCCCCCCCCAACATATGCATGATTTTTAATGTTCAAAAATTGAAATGTTCACTAAAGAAACTTGAATTTTTTTTTAGAAGGGCTCACGGTTCCCAGAGGTGCCAGTGGCCCCCCCCCCACTCCCCCCAGGTCCCACGTCCCTGTGTGTCGGTTGTGTTGGGTGAATTTTTTTTTTTCTTTCGGTTTGGCAATTACCCCAGACAAGCTGGTTCCCCCGGCTCCCCCTTTTTTGTGTGGATCCTTAGTCTCACTGTGAGCTATTGCCCACAGTGGTCCACCAGGCCCACATCTAAGGTGAAGATATGTGATGGGTTTTTATTTGATCACCCCGGCCCCCCCCCCGCCTCCCCCCCCCGACCAGACCAGGCGCACTACTGGGGGGAGAGCAGCAAATGCACCCGATCCTAGTCAAAGCACCGATAATCGCTAGGAAATTATTGAGCAAACACAGTAAGTAAATTTTCACAACATATAATGGAGAACTGAAATTCAAGTACAACATAATTTTAATGAAAGATTTTTCTATATTATTTTAATTATTAGTAATTATTTAAATTTAGTGAGACCCTTGCGCTTGATGCTTGCTACAAAGAGATTTTATGTCAGGTTCCAATTTAGTTAACTTCAGTCTCAAGTCTCCCAGTTTTGTTATATCCAGCCGATTTCTTCCATTTTCAAATTGCCCCCCTTAACAATCGAATTGCCCCCCTGTGGGGCGTGGGCCCCACGTTGGGAAACACTGCCTTAGACGTTTTCACATTTGACGTGGGGAAATATCTGTAATGGAAAGCATTCGTGGCACGTGAGACAGAAGGCTGTAGACCAGTGTTTCCCAACCTTTTTTGTGCTGTGCCCCACCAAAGCCTATCTAAAATTCGTATTCCCCCCCCCCCCCCCAACATATACATAATTTTTAATATTCAAAATTTGAAATGTTCACTAAAGAAACTTGAATGATAGATGTTAGGAAGTAATCACTAGGAAACTATTGAACAAACAATAAGTAAATTTTCAAAACATATAATGGATAAATGAAATTCAAGTACAAAATTATTTTAATGAAAGATGTTTTTATATTATTTTAATTATTAGTAATTATTTATTATTTAAATTTAGTGAGATCCTTGCGCTTGATGCTTGCTGCAAAGAGATTTGATGTCAGGTTCCAATTTAGTTAACCTCAGTCTCAAGTCTCCCGGTTTTGTTATATCCAGCCGATTTCTTTTGTTTTCTTTTAGCAGCAAATCATATATGGCACTAAATCCGCATTCAGCTAAATATGAAAATGGAAACGGTAACAATAGTTCT
Source organism: Cepaea nemoralis (assembly GCA_014155875.1). Taxonomy (NCBI): domain Eukaryota; kingdom Metazoa; phylum Mollusca; class Gastropoda; order Stylommatophora; family Helicidae; genus Cepaea; species Cepaea nemoralis. The sequence goes on from JACEFZ010011486.1 coordinate 8,489, forward strand.
CTTGCACATTTGGTTGCATTTGGATATTTGATTTTGGCTTCCTCACAAAGCCATGCCATCGCTCCTTTTATATTAAATAAAGTTTTAATTGACTCATCATTTTGCATTTCTGCGAGTTCTTTTTGATACTGCATATTTGAAATATCAGACAAATTCACTAACATTGGCTGCATCTTTCTTTTAAACCAGCCGATTGATTGATTGATTGATTGATTTAGGAATCGACATCACATCATTCCGGGCATTCGTCCCCATCCTCAGCAGCCAGCGAAGAGTTCCAACACTAACAGTACCAGTAGCAATCTGATTATAAGTCCGTCTCGCCTTTCCTCTGAGCGTTGAGCGTCGGCCAGATCCTCTCGTCACTCCTCGCTGTCTCATATTTTTGCTGTTCTTTGTTAGCCTTGAATGATGTGTGAATGAAATAATGTATGAAAGAGAGTGATAGAAGGGCAGAATGTTAGACGGGCCTGCGTGCCCAATTCTTAACCCTTTGAAAATAAAGTTTGTTCATTCGTTCGTTCATTCTTGCCAGACCATGGTAATCCATTTGCTCCTCCGAGGTGTGCATGTGCTCCCACAAGGCCGCAACCACGTCTGCCTTGTCATGTATCAGTACTCCACCAAGTTCTGCAGAGCCAGCCAATCTGTCCGTCTGTTCATTTCCCAGCACACCGGCATGCCCCGGAGAAAAGATCCAGGAGATGCTTGTCACCCGTGACCTCCGAAGCGAAGCAAGCCACTCCGCACGAAGCCTGCCCGTCTTCACCCTCGTCAGCATGCTTTCTGAGTCAGTTACAATCACGATGTGTGTGTGTGTGTCTCCATCCAGCGGAGAGCCGCAGTGACTGCCTCCACCTCCATTCTTAAGCTGGATGTTGTGGTATCATATTCCAGGCTCTCCTGTCCTCAAACATTGACCATTAGCTTTGGCTATGAACCCCCATCCACTTCTCTCACCTCTTGACATCGAACCATCTGTGTAGATAATCACATCACCCGAGCTGAGCATTGTAAATCAGCCGATAACATTTTCAAATAATCGACAGTAATATATATAGCGGTATCAGTCACTTCACATTTTTGGAGCCAATGAAACTTTAAAAAATTGTTGTTGTATATATCTGACATAATTCAATAAAGGTAGTGAAAACAGATATCTTCGCTTTTTCAACGACAAGAGTTTTATTTGTTCCTTGAAGTTGTTTATTTAATATATTTAGTTTTTCAAAGATATCGGCTAAGTACTTCACAAATGCCTTACCATCGACCGATAAAAGATTTTTAATTTCAGGTTTGTCGCTTAAAAAATCACTAAGAGTATCAAATAGTACCATAAATCTTTTCAATCTTTTTCAAAATCACCTTTATCAATATATCTTACGTAAGTTATAAGTACGGCCTCACTGTCTCTCAAATTTGATTCATCCATTTGCACCGAGAATTTTCTTGTTTTCAGTTGTTCAACAAGTTGTATTTCAATATCCTCCCCCATTTCGTCTATTCTTCTGCTAATAGTATTATTACTTAGTAGCATAGCTTTAACGTCTTGCGTCATCTTTTTCCAGAACCGTTTTAAGAAATGCTGATATTGATGGTTTGATTACATTCTCCCCTATAGTGTGACTTTTCCCAGATTTAGCGATGAGTAATGAAATTTGACAACTAGCCTCAAGAGCACGATTGATAGTTGCGTTATGATCAGTAAATAGAGACTTTAATGTTACAATTTTTTTTTCAAAATTTGTCTGTAAAGTTTGAAAGTAAGTCAAATCTGAATTAATATGAGAATTATATTATGTGAGTATTATCACCAGATCTCTTCTCCCTATATAGCTAAGTAATAATGAGAGAGATCAAAGAGATGCCAGGAATACTAGTTGGAGGTTACAAAATAAATAATATAAGCTATGCAGATGACACAGTATTGGTGGCGGATAAATCAACAGACCTACAACAATTATTAGACATTGTAGTAACAGAGAGTGCAAAGAAAGGACTCTCCTCGAATATTAAGAAAACAGTAACTGTCATGTCAACTGTCATCATAAACTGTCAGTTTTGCTATATGGCAGTGAATCTTGGCATGTAAATGAACAAGTTAAGAAGAAATTAGAAGCAACAGAGATGTGGTTCCTAAGACGAATGTTGTGAATTCCTTGGACTGCCAGAGTAACTAACAATGATTGCCTGAAACAGGCTAATGAAACTAGAACATTGTATACAACAATAAGAAAGAGACAAACATCTTTCTTCAGTCATGTGATGAGAGGCATTGGAGAACATCGTGACAACTGGAGCGATCGAGGGGAAGAGAGGTAGAGGCAGACCAAGAGAAATGATGCTGGATGGATTGAGACGGTGGCATGGAGGATTATCAGCAGCAGAGTTTATCCAGAAAACCAAAGACGGAGATCTGTGGAGAGTCATGAACGCCCACGACAGCTGGCAGGGCACTTGATGATGATGATTATTATTATGTTTCGCCTTCAAATGTGCCTTAAGATGACCTAGATTCATTGATTCGTTGGTCAAGCATTGTAGGCATAAAAGACGAAAAGGTGACCGTTCATCGTGGACAGCGGTTATGAAACCACATTTTAAATATTCCTCCGAATACTGATGAATGTTTTTTTCTTACTTTTTTATTTGACAAATTTTTCTGGAAAATGATGCTTCTAAAACTGAAATTAATAAAAATTGCCAATTGAATTTACATACCATTTATATATCACTTATATTTATGCAATGTATGTATTTTTAAAACAACGAGACTTTTACAACAACTTAACGGACACTTATTTCAAATTAATACCAACGGTGAATGCTGAGCGTTACTGCATAACACTGCTGAAACTGAGATCCCAGCACTAAGCATTTCGCGCCATTCAGAACAAATCGCGAAATGCTTAGTGCCGGCTCAATATAACCAGTAGTTCGCCTCTACAGTCTAACAATGAAATCACGGCTACTAACATGGTGTACAGATCTGACTTATACTGGACGTTTACCTAGCTCGAGTAGCGACTGAGAGTCGCCATACGGTTAATTGAAACTCTGGACGCTTCCATTTTCGAATTGCCCCCCTGAACAATCGAATTGCCCCCCCCCCCCCCCCCCCTGTGGGGCGTGGGCCCCACGTTGGGAAACACTGCTGTAGACTATCATCACGACAAGCGCCATAGGCATTACATTGACATCTTGAAGTCGTGACAAACTATTGTTTGTCTCATCGTGCTTCAAAAAGGCACAATAACTACAATCCATGGCGGTAGCGAATGTGTCTGATGAGACCAATTTGTGCTGTAAATGTTCGTCCACAACGGATGTATGTGAACACATGGTAAATTCCGCCATTAAGCACCATCTTACGTCTCACACGCTCAGTGTGTGATCTGTTTACAATAATATTCTCTTTTGTCTTTATTCCATTTCTGATCTTTACCCTCCATGCAACATGTTCAGCGACGTCTTGCTCCCAGTGGCATAGACTGTAAGAGAAATAACTTATATTTAATGACTTTATAATTTATTCGTAAGTCGATCTTCATTGCTAGTCTTGTGCAGATATATATTCCATGGACACTATTAGAGAGAGCTATAGAAGTAAAAACAGATCTGTACTTATCATTCATAGACTACACATACGATTTTTGATAACAAACATCTGGGAATAATGCTGAAAATATATTGGCCGCAAGCTGCAGCATAAGGACCAATAATCATTTAGGAGCATTTCACTGCAAAAAGAAGGGTGGCAGAGACGTATGTGTACTATCCCCCTGATTTGTTGTCATTGTACAGTCAGCAAATAATAGGTCCTAACAAAAATATGCCAGGTCATAATATAGATAAATTACATGTTATACTGATGACACGGGTTTGATGGCAACAAGTTAAGGGGAACTATAAACAATGATAGATAAACTAATTGTAGAAAGTGACAAAACATGACCCTCAAGCTCAACAATAAGAAGACAGAAGTAATGTTGCCATCAAAGAAATAGACCTGGCCTAAATGTACCATTAAAGAAAATTGAATCAATTCTGAGCAAGTACAGACATTCACACATTTAGGCACATGGATCACAACAGGTGGAAAATGTATCACAGAGATGAACAACAGAAGTGGACAGGCAGAAACTGAATTTTATAAAACGAAGAACATCTTATGTAATCAATCCCTGCCGGTAAATGTTAGAAAAAGAATTCTCGCATGTTACTTAAAAGAAGTGTAAACATGTGGCAGTGAATTCTGGAAATTGATAAATAAGCAAAGAATTATTTCGAGGCCTAAGTGATGTGGTTTTACAGAAAAATACTGAACATGCCCTTTACAGCCAAAATGAATAATAAGTTAACCCGTAAATTTAGTTAAATAAATTATTCACTCTCTACTTTACACCACCTCAACCGTGCAAAGTTAGTTAACTATATTATTCACTCTCTACTTTACACCAGTTAAACAGTCATTTAGCTAACTAATCTATTTACTCTTTACTTTAAAACAGATAAACCTACAAAGTTAGTTAGATAATTTATCCACTCCTTAAATTACACAGATTAAACAGTACATATTTAGTTAAATACGTTATCCATTCTTTACTTTACACCAGTTAAACCGAAAAGAGTTAAATCATTTATTTACTTTTTTCTTTACACCAGTTAAACTGTACAATGTTAGTTAAATAATGTATTCATACTATTCATCAGTTAAATTGTACCATCCATCCATCCATCCATCATGTGCCATGCCGATAAGAGTTGGCGGTCATGTCCTGCCATCTCACTCGTTCACCAGAGTCGTGGATCAGCTCCGCGTTCCTGTCTCGACCATGCCATGTGGCCAGGCTATCCAGGTATTTACTTCTCGGTCTTCCCCTTGGTCTTTTCCCTTCGTTCTTGCCAGTGGTCACCAAGTTCTCCAAGTCATTTCTTCTCTTTTGCACTCAGTCGCCTGCTGACGGTCTGGAGTAATCTGGTGCACGTGACTACCCCTACCGGGCGGCTTCTCCTATGTGGTACCCATTTACGCCGTTTCTCTGATTATCGATAAGACTGCATAGTTAGTGAAATAATTTATTTATTCTTTACTTTACGCCACTTAAACCGTGCATAATTATTTATATAATTTATTACTTCTTTACTTTACGCCAATTTGTACACGGTACAATGTTAGTTAAGTAATATATTCACTCTTTACCTAAAACCAATTGTTAACTAAAACAACCTTAAAAAGTTTTATTTATTTTGGGGTGCCAATTATGTTATACCTGTTAAATTCAAAGATCGCATTTACTTGTCTGTAGCAGCTCTAGTTTTTTTAAAATACAGGCATTTGCGCATTTAATTAATATTTGTTCTTGTATTTAAAAAAATTGTGTTGCGTATCCCTTACGGGACGTTGCAGTCAACACTAGCATTTTTTTCAGCTGCTGTTGATGTACTAGGCAAGTGTTACGTTCAGTAGTTTGCCATTGCTTTCTGAACGACCGGCCCCTATACCTTTTTCGAAAAAACCAGCACCTCCGTGTTTCGAACCCGGGTATACGGGCTCACAAACCGCGTTCGCAAGCCCTTAGCCACAGAGACCGGTTCTTGTATAAGGCTCTGAAAAAAAATACAACCTATTTCAATCTAGTCCCTTACACAATTAAACTGCTTGTTTACTTACAGTTTCAGTTTTCCAAGCATCTTCTAAGAATGTTTTAGATTGTAACCCATTGCATGCATGTTAGAATGCTAGTTACATGTCTTCACTTCTAACCAGTGGCGGGCAGATGTTCTTTGATGCCCAGGGCCAATCCCTTGATTGGATGCCCCTAAATTGTTCTTTCCCTAATTCATTCCCCATCCCCTCCCACTGCACTATGCTGCCCCCTTTCCCTTTCGCCCAGGAAATGTTTGAGAATTGCACATTGCCGTATGGTACTGTTAGCCTATTTTGACAATCGGAAACCGAATTGTAGACTGTATTTTATGCTTAGGAAGTTTGGCTACTATTACTAATCATAGTATGACCTGTACGGAAAACATGACATTAAAACTTTATTCAAATTAAATATATATGTAATATGTCAGCACTGAGTCTCAGCGGTCAGCCACGTACCCACATTTATTAAGTTCGATTCCCTAAAAAATTGGGTCTCCTGTCACAAAACACTTGAACTACTTCACTTTTTACATCCCTGGTGATGAATTCTTATTCAGTACTGATTAAAGCAAGGTTAGTCAGTCGTTCTTGTGACATAGAAGACTTGAGGTGTGTTTTTATTAATTTCAATTTTGAAAATGACCTTTCACAACTTGCGATTGAAAATGCTATGGTCAGTAGTAGTCTATATGCAATGCACATCGTCGGAAACACATCCATTTCAAACTGTAGTAACGACTCTAGAGCATCTTTAGGATCGGGCGGAACTTTATTACCTCCAGCTTGAAAGAGCATCACAAAATCAATTATTTCATCATATAACTGAACGGCCTTCACATCATTATCATAATAGCTTTCAAAGTCCGAACATTCCTTCTGTAATTTCTCTCTTTCTTTTTCATCTGCAATTGTGACTGCGACTGAATGTAAATTCAAAAGAAATTCAAATCGGTCTCTGAGTTCTTGAAGGCGAACAGTGCGGTCTTCAATTTCCGTTTTTAATCTGTTCATGATCTCTACCATTACTCTATTTATTTCTTGCTGTGCCGTCAATCCACTATCTCGTGCTGATTCGCCAGCCACCATTCTTCTACTCCTTGTTCGTGCAATTGCAATTCCCCATTTCTCACAATATTCGCCGGCTGAATGTATTGCATTGTGGATAATTTCGCCATTTTTCAAACTCAACATTTGTGACCTCTTAGATCACAAGAAGCTTCATGGAACCCTATTTTAGGATCCTGCAAACGTTTCGTCACTTTCTCTATTGACGCTAAAATCGGGTATCAAAAATGTAATAACGATATAAACGAAAATTGTTTAATAGAGTTCAGAAGCGAGCCTACGCCGCATTTGGTTCACCTAGAAAATTCTTCTTCCTGCAGGTGTTCAAGGCTGGCAATAACGTTGTCCAACTCCACGTGGATTACTTGCACAGCGTCATGGCGAGAACTCCATCGTGTATCACATTGTCTTTTTACAGTTCGAGAGGTAAATGATTTTAAGACCTCCCAACGGGAGGTAGATGAAGAAAAAAAGTAAACAGCTTTTCCACAACTCCAAAAAATATAACGACAACAGGTTCCACCTCAGTTGCATGAACACAGGCCAAATTGAGGCTGTGGTTGTCGCAATTCACAAACACAGCTTGTTGGGTTAATGTCAAGAATTCTCTGCCCTCACTCCAGCCATAACTGCAGCATTATCATATGCTTGGCCGAGGCAGTCATTGATGGCAATGTTATCTTCTTCTAATGTTTTAAGAATTTCCGTTACCAAGCTTAATGAAACTTTCTTGTTAACTTTGAAATATCCTAGAAATACCACCTTTATTTCTACCTTTCTATTGTCATCATCAATATGAACACAAGGTAGAATTTCGGATACCTGTCTTCATGGGCAATGTCTGGAGTAGAATCCAACATTATGCTGAAATACGTGGCATCCTTAATATCTGAAATAATTTTTTTCTTGACTGTTTCGCCAAGAATATCGATTATTTCGTTTTGACTTCTGTTGGACAAATACGTTACACTTTTTAGCTTATCTTTCCCTCTCTGCACGTGTTCCGCCAAGGTAACATCATATTTTGCCAACAGTCTGATAGTTGCTAAACAATTCCCGGTATTTTCGCTTATTGTCTCCTCTGGCTCCGATAAACATGAAATTCCTCTTCCTCGATGCCCACGGACCAGGTTCTGTTTTGCCAAAAAATGCTATAACCTCGACAATCCGTTCAGTTATTGTTTTCCATTTCTTCTTCATAGCGGACATTTGCTGTTGAACTTTTGTTGTTGACATTTGCTGACATATTGCGGACATTTGCTGTTGAACATTTGCTATTGAACATTTGCTGTTGAACTTCAGCATCTATCGTAATAGAACTGTTGAGTTGACTTACGAGGGTCAGGTATCCCCTAATGTGAGCTCTATGAGAAGGACTTTTCTCATGATCAATGTAACGAGCGTGGTTTGCACTTGACTGGGGTGAATGATACGTGCTAGGAATCTGATTAGACTAGAAATAGTAAATGGGTCAGAAAAGCAATTTGCAGATGTGAGGTCGGGAGGGTAGATCACAACCGGCGAAAAACTAGGGTAACCCCAGTCTAAGTGTTGGGTAAAGACAGGTACTTCTTCTTCTTCACCGTTCCGAGTCATTGAGGTTCTTTGCTGCAGATACAATCCGTCTCCATTCGTCTCTCTGGTTGACCTTCTCATGCCAGTCGTTGATTCCAAGTGCTTGTAGGTCTGTATATATATTATCTCTCCACCGTCTTCTTGGTCTACCTCGGGGTCTACGGTCATTTATCTCCTGAGTGTAAGCGAGTTTTGTTTCCCTATTGTCTTCCATTCTTTCTATATACCTCAGCCATTGTAGTCTATTAGCCTTCATGATACCAGTGATTAGCGGTGACTTAAACAGATCATAAATGTCTTTGTTACTTCTTCTTTTCCACTCTCCACTTTGTGTATCCTTAATGGGTCCACAGATGCGTCTTAAAACTTTGTCCTCAAAGGTTTGTAACAAGGCTTCGTCTCCTTTCGTTGTACTCCAGGTTTCAGAGCCATACAGCACAACTGGTCTGATCAGTGTTTTGTATATTGTGATTTTGGTGTTACGAGATAGCGCATTTGATTTTAGTAGATGTTGTAGTGCATAGTATATCTTATTTCCAGAATTGATTCTAGTTTGTATTTCTTCCCTTATGATGTTGGAGCAGTTGAAGATTGTACCCAGGTATTTGTATGTTTCCGTTCTTTTAATGGTCATATTATCTATTTGTATGTGGCCAGAGTTTTTAGCCATTCCTTCTCTTGAAATTACCATATATTCTGTCTTATCTTGGTTGATAACCAGCCCCATCTGTTGGGCTTTTTCCTTTAAGTGAGTCAATATTTCTAATGTCTTTTGTTCATTTTCCCCTATAATATCTATATCATCTGCATAACCAAGCAGCTTGGATGTTCCTCCAATATCACATTCCTCCTTTACCTTCCTTACAACTTTCTCTAGAGCCAGATTGAAGAGTAGCGGCGATAGTGCATCACCCTGTTTCAAGCCAGATGTTATTTGGAAAGGGTCTGATTTCCTGCCTTTATATGTTACTATATTATAAGTATCTTCCATGCATAGTCTGGTCATGTTGATTAACTTCCTTGGTATTCCAAATTCCTGCATAGCATTCCATAGACTATTCCTATGGACACTATCATAAGCCTTTTTAAAATCCACAAAAATGTTATGGAGATCTCTTTTATATTCCCAATTTTTCTCGGCTATTTGTCGTAAGATAAATATCTGATCTATTGTTGATCTGTTTTGTCTAAAACCCGCCTGGTAGTCACCTAATATGTCTTCTGAATATGGTTTTAGTCTATTTAGTAATACTGCGGATAGTATCTTATAGCTTGTGGACAGTAGTGATATTCCTCTATAATTTTCACATTGGAACTTGTCTCCTTTCTTAAAGATAGGTATCAATAATGACTCTTTCCAGTCATGGGGTAATTCTTCTGTCCTCCAGATTTTTATTATTAGTTCGTATAGCTTTAGATGTAATGCATGGCCACCTGCCTTTATAAATTCAGCAGCAATTCTATCAGCCCCAGTTGCCTTATTGTTTTTAAGTCGTGTGATTACATATAGGATTTCTTCAAATGCAGGTTCTTCAATTTGTGGTTCACACGTTAGAACCTCTTCCTGTGGGAAAGTGTTACTTGGAGCTTCACAATTTAGTAATTCAACAAAATATTCTTTCCATGTGTTGCACATTTCCTCATTGGTATTTATCATATTCCCATTTTTGTCTTTTAAACCATATGTGTTTATTGGTGCCCTCGTTTTATTGACTTCAGTTCTTTAAAAAACTTTCTGGATTCATTTTTCTGGTGATTAATTTCCATATCTTTGATTATATTACTCATATATTCTCGCTTATGCTGTCGAACTATTTTTGTAGCCTCTTTACATTCATTTCTATATTGCTCTTCCTTTTGGATGTTGTTGATGTCATTTAACCATAAATGTCTGGCATTCTTTTTCCTAATGACTGCTTCTTCACATTTTTGATTGAACCATCTGTTCTTTCTATGCATGGTTAACATTCTTCTGCGGTAGATTGAATTGTATTCTTGATGTTCAACCATGTTTGGTCAACGCTTTCCTCCAAAGGGTTTTGCAGAGTTTCAAGTTTACATTTTATTTCATCTGTAAATTTCTCTTTGTAATTTCTTGTAGTTTTTCTCTGTTGTATGTAGGGTGTAATCTTTGTAATTTAGTATAGAAAGCTCTCTTAAGTTTTATTTTAAATTTTGCTCCAACGAGGAAGTGGTCGCTGTGGCACTCAGCTCCTCTATAACTTCTAACTTGTTGTATGTTTGATGCATTTCTGTTGTTAATTAAAATGTGATCTATTTGATTATAGGTTCTCTTGTCACATGATTTCCAAGTTTGTTTGTGTATATCCTTTCTTTGTAGTCTGGTACTGCTAATCTGCAGTCCTTTGGCTTCTGCTAGGTTGATGACTCTCCATCCATTATCATTTGAAGTTGTATATAGGCTTTCCATACCGGTCACTTTGTTATGAGTTTGCTCTCTACCTATTTTTGCATTGAAGTCTCCCAGCACAATCAGGATGTCCTGTTTGGGGGTTTCTTCTATGACATCTTCCAAATCATTATAAAAGTCTTCTTTAACGTCATCTTCTTTCTCTTCAGTAGGTGCATGTACATTAATCATCGTTATATTTTTACATTTACCTTTTATTCGTAATTTACTAATTCTGTCATTAACAGCTTTAAAGTTTAGAACGTTCCCCCATAAATCTTTTTTGATGACAAAACCTGTTCCTAATTCATGTTTATTTTGGGTGTTTCCTCCATATATTACAATCATTCCATTTTGCTCTAAAGTACCCTCTCCTGGCCACCTTATTTCTTGAATTGCTGTTATATCCATTTGATATTCAACCAACTCCCGAGTTAGTTCTTCAGCCGCTCCAGCTCGATATAGTGTCCGTACATTCCATGTTCCAAATTTCAAGAGTCCTTTAACGTTCCGAGGTCGTTGTCCAAATAAGTCAGTCCGAATTCGAGGCTTATGTATCTGTTTCGTAACAAAATAGTTTTTACAAAGATGGGGATGTTAACCCCACGCTTCAACCCCCAACCTGGAGGACTAGGGTGTTTCTCTTTGTCTGTTCTCTACCCTTTGACCTGTCCGGCTTGGGAGGCCCTGCAGGTAGCTACGCTACCACCGGCATAGCTCTCAGGGTTATTGAGAAACTCAAGCTCCCCCACCACGACAAGGTGGAAACACCATCGGGGGAGAAAAGACAGGTACGCATCACATAAATTGTTCACAAATGGGACAAGCCACTTAACAGGTGATTAATATATATCACAGTAGATGTCATTCGAAGGCACGTATGCATAGAAAGCAACGGAATAGATCAGTAATGTGAGATGGTTAGAACACGATCGGAGTTCAGGTGGAATCACAAATGAGATGCGTATACGCGACAGGAAAACCCAGAAACAAGGAAGATTCTAAGCGTAATTTTCATGGGAACTGATAAGCGTGATCAAGGGGTTAAAGGGCACTCCCTGGGAGGGCTGGCAAGAATGAATAAAACCGCAAGTCTGGAAAATGAGAAGGGAGTTGGAGTTGAGTTCTTGAGCCAGACAGTGGAGGTCTGAGCTCTGAGTATTGAGTCTTAGGCTGAGGTGTATGAGACACCAGTCAAGCTAGTGAGGATATAGTGGAGTTGTGAGCCAGACAGTGAGGTCTGGCCTAGTAGGGTTGAGTTGAATTAAGTCAGGGGCACTTAAAGGACAGTCGAGTAGAGTGAGCCATGGGCTTAGAAACAAAGACCACCAGCAATTACGTGTGTACATGTATCTATACTGAGACAGTGCCTGGAAATTTTATCATGTGTGTTTCATCATATACCTGTGTCATTAATAAAGAATGTGCGCGAAACAGTGTGTTTTTCCAGTTGATATAGCCGTGTGGAAAGAAACCTGCAGTGTATTCATACAACTGACATCCTCTAGACAACTATAGCCACTCTATCTGTCACTCCGTCATACCAACTTTGTGACAATCAGGTATTCGAGGACTCAACTTTCTCCAAGTAGAGAAACCTTTTTCCTGGCTAAAGTTTGACATAGACGACCGCTGTTCCTTTAATTTAAAAAACAAACAAACAAACATACAAAACAGTAGCATGCGTCCCGGTATGGAGAGTATAACAGCCACTTTCTCTCCACGATTTCTCCATTTTTGGAAACTTTGTTAAACTACTTTTTTCCCCTGAAAAAACGTCTTCCATCCTTCTCAGCAAATGGGGTAAATAGCCCACTCTTATTTCGATATTTTTCTGTTGTACTATTGTCATTTTCAACTTATCTGAAATCGATTTCTTCAAATAGCCAAAATCATTTTTTTCCAATAGTGTTCTAAGATCTCATTTATCTTCCACTTCCTCCCATGAATCATCATTCTGACAATGAGACTGAGAAGACTCAGGACTCCCAGTAGGAGAGACAGTATTATGTTCTGAGTGAGCTGCAGATGAATCCGAGTCCGAGCCAGCACCGTCATCATGATCATGATGATCATAGTTTACTTCTTCATGTTCAACACCTTGTTCTTTACTTCTATTTATCCAGGTATCCAATGCCCCTCTTTGACGGAACTGTCCTTCGTATCTGGCCCTCTTTTTATTCCTGTTCTGTGCACCACTCGCTTGAACTTTCTTCATCTGTAACATTGGGAATAAAAACCATCAATAAAAAAAGAATAAAGAAACCCACCCTTTTTACACAATTAATGGGACTAAACCTTGGCATGAAGACAAACACACATTTAACATAGATGAGTTCAACTTGGGTCTTGAGTGTTATGGCTAATTGCCGACTTGCGCATTCATGTCTTACTTCGCGATGTATTGTAAACATAAATATTTGATTGGGCGATTTAATTGCGGCCGGTTATTAGTAACTTGCAACGAAATAGTTGCAAGAACACAAGATAGAACTAAAGAGAACACTAAAGTAAAGACGAATGGTACGCGTATGCCCGCCAAGCCAACGCAGGCTGATATTAATGGTTGTCTGCAAATGTTTGATCAAATCCTTACAAAATAGACAGAATATACAGCATGCCATCTTTATAATTTCAGTTTGGTATGGGATTGCCAACTCTAATAGTTTAAAACTACATAATCATAAGTAAAAATTGACGATAAAGTTTTAAAAAAAAAACATATTAGAACAATGCACAATGTCTAGTTAAAACGGAATTGACTGGTGTACTAACGTCTTATAAAGTCAGTCTGTGATTCTGTCCAGGACACGGATTTTTGAAGACGAAAGGTATAGATTTGTAGCTCGTGGAGGCAAACATAATAACCAGTAATCGGTTTCTGTTTTAGTGCGATCTTGAAATAATCGGGGAATTTAACATAACGATTACTCTATACACCCTTTAAATCAGTGTTTCCCAACGTGGGGCCCACGCCCCACAGGGGGGCAATTTGATTGTTCAGGGGGGCAATTCGATTGTTCAGGGGGTCAATTAGATTGTTAAGGGGAGCAATTCGAAAATGGACTCGTCCAGAGTTTAAGTTAACCGTATGGCGACTCTCAGTCGCTACTCGAGCTGGGTAAACGTCCAGTATAAGTCAGATCTGTCCGCCATGTTAGTAGCCATGATTTCATTGTTAGACGTTAGAGGCGAACTACTGGTTATACTGGGCCGGCACTAAACATTTTGCGCTATTTGTTCTGAATGGTACGAAATGCTTAGTGCCGGGATCTCAATTGATCTTATATTTATTTATTTATTTCAGCCCATAGTGAAATAAGTGGTGCAAGCAAGAAAACAATTTGTCAGTATTCGGAGGAATATTTAAAATTTCGTTTCATACCCGATGTCCATGATGAACGGTCACCTTTTTATCTTTTATGCCAACAATGCTTGACCAACGAATCAATGAAACGAGGTTGTCTTGAAGCACATTTGAAGGCGAAACATAATGCTCATATTAATTCAGAATTACTTTCAAACTTTAAAGAACAATTTTGAAAAAAGAGTGACATTAAAGTCTCTATTTACTGCTCATAATGCAACTATCAATCGTAATCTTGGGGCTAGTTATCAAATTCATTACTCATCGCTAAATCTGGGAAAAGTCATACTATAGGGGAGAATTTAATCAAACCATCAATATCAGCGTTTCTTAAAACGGTTCTGGAAAAAGATGTCAAAGACTTAAGAGCTATGCCACAAAGTAACAATACTGTTAGCAGAAGAATAGACGAAATGAGTGAGGATATTGAGATACAACTTTTTGAAAAGCTGACAACAAGAAAATTCTCGGTGCAAATGGATGAATCAACTCTGAGAGACAGTGAGGCCGTACTTATAACTAACATAAGATGTATTGATAAAGGTGATTTTGCTGAAGAAATGATGTTTTGTAAATCATTAGAAAGCACCACAACCTCCAAAGATATATATAGAAAGCTAACAAATTACTTAGATGTTAATAATATCCATCCATCATGTGCCATGCCGGAAAGCGTGGGCAGTCATGACTCGCCATTTCACTCGATCACCAGAGTCGTGGATTAGCTCATTGTTCCTGTCTCAACCATGCCATGTGGCCAAGTCATCCAGGTATTTACTTCACGGTCTTCCCCTTGGTCTGTTCCCTTCGATCTTGCCAGTTGTCACTAAGTTCTCCAATTTATTTCTTCTCATAACATGTCCAAAAAATGTTGACTGTCTACGTCTAATTTCTCTAACCAATTTATGATTTTCATTTGTTTCCTGTAGTACTTGGTCGTTTGTTTTTCTGTCTGTCCATGGTATTCTTTGCATTCTTCTCAGAGACCAAATTTGTACGGCCATCAGATGTTTTTCAGCTTGACTGCTCATTGTCCAATAATATACCAATGACTGCTCATTGTCCAATAATATACCAATGAAAAATATAACTTCTTGTGCTGCAGATAGTGCTCCTAATATGATGGGGAAGAAAATGGTTGCTTAAAATTGATTAAAGATGAGAATCCAGAAATGCTTCTTGTGCATTGTGTTACTCACAGGGAAAACCTGGTAGCTAAAAACATTTAGCCTGTTCTAAATGAAGTACTAAATTTAGTTATAAAGTGTATCAATGCCGGTAAAGCTAGTGCCAAATGTGAACAACGCTTCACGTTATTTTGTGAAGAACAAAATGAAGACCATGTGAGACATACTCCACACAGAAGTAAGTCGGCTCTCGAAAGGGAACTGCCTGAAAAGATTTATAGAACTATGTGATACTCTTAGTGATATTTTAAGCGACAAACCTGAAATGAAAAATCTGTTAACGGTCGATAGTAAGGCATTTGAGAGTTATTTAGCCCTTATCTTTGAAAAACTAAATATATTAATTAAACAACTTCAAGGAACAAATAAAACTCTTGTCGACGCAAAAGCGAAGATATTTGGTTTCATTACCTTTATTGAATTATGTCAGACATATATTTATAACAAAAATTTTGTAAAGTTTCATTGGCTCCAAAAATGTGAAGTGACTGATACCGCTATATATGTCATTGTCTATCATCTGAAAATTTTATCGGCTGATTTAAAGGAAAGATTTTCTGATTTGAAACAAATTGATTTCCCAACTTGGATGACGCAGCCAATGTTAGTGGATTTGTCTGATATTTCAAATATGCAGTATCAAGAAGAACTCGCAGAAATGCAAAATGATGAGTCAATTAAAACGTTATTTAATATAAAAGTAGCGATGGCATGGCTTTGTGACGAAACCGAAATGAAATATCCAAATGCAACCAAATGTGCAAGAGAACTATTGTTACCGTTTCCATCTTCATAATTGGTTGAATGCGAATTTAGTGCCATAAATGATTTGCTGCTAAAAAAAAAAAAAAAACATCGGCTGGATATAACAAAACGGGGAGACCTGAGACTGAAGATAACTAAATTGGAACCTGACATAAAATGTCTTTGCAGCAAGCATCAAGTGCAAGGATCTCACTAAATTTAAATAATAAATAATTACTAATAATTAAAATAATATAGAAAAATCTTTCATTAAAATTCTTTTGCACTTGAATTTCAGTTCTCCGTTATATGTTTGAAAATTTACTTACTGTGTTTCCTAAATAATTTTCAAGTGATTTCTTCCTAAAACCTATCATTCAAGTTTCTTTGGTGAACATTTCAATTTTTGAATATTAAAAATTATATATATACATTTTTTTTGTGTGTGGGGGGGGGGGGGGCATAAGAATTTTAGAAAGGCTTAGGTGGGGCATAGCACAAAAAAGGTTGGGAAACACTGCTTTAAATGGAGACACCAAAACAAGAAAACGAAAATTAACGGAAAACGATCTCCGGTAAAATACGGCAAACATAGCCATAGTACCTACTAAAAGGGTTCGCAATGCATTAGATACTATTATTAGTACTTAAACTACGGCATACGATTCGTATGATACGAAATTAGTCCGTCAATACAAGCGCAAGAGATGTGACTGGGCCAACGCCACCCGCCTAATTGGATGCCCCCCCTCGGCTGGATGCCCGGGGCCGTCGCACCCCCTGCACCCCCCCCCCCCTTTTTGCACGCCACTGCTTCTAACACAGAATAACATCATCTACAAGAAGAGCATGTTTTCTTTCACCGGATTTATTTGGTTATATTTGGGAAGTGTAAACTTTGAAAGAAGAACATAGCAAGCAAATTACTGTTTTTGTAAACAAAGGCATAATTTGCTTACTTTAAAGCTAACTGACCAGGACACGGCTTGGGCTCCTCATATTGCTCGCAAAACATGTGTTGAACGCACGCCTGCCACAGTGGACTTGTGGGACAAGAACATGTTTAACATTTGGAGTTTCAATGGTTTGGAGAAAGCCCATGAACCACTATGATGACTGTTATTTCTGTGTACTCAATATTAAGAGATTTAATGGGAAAAACCAGTCATAATACAAAAGATTTCACCACACAGGAAAATAAGAAAACAAAAAGGTAACAACACATGTCATCAATTATAGGAGGCTGCAGGAAAATACGGTTAAAGACGAATTCAATCAAGAAATCTAAAACCTACATAAGAACATCCCTGATGATCACTCAAGCGTAGATAAGGAATGGACATGTTTCAAGGCTGCCATGCTCCATCCATCCATCATGTGCCATGCCGGTAAGCGTGGGCGGTCATGTTCTGCCATCTCACTCGATCAACAGAGTCTTGGATCAGTTCCGTGTTTCTGTCTCGACCATGCCACAAGGCCAAGCCATCCAGATACTTGTTTCTAGGTCTTCCCCTTGGCCATGCTAGACACACTGAAAAATAAATGTGGAACAAAGAAAGTAGGGCAGGACAAAAGATTAAGAACAGCCTGGTGGATCAACGAAGTTAAAGATAGCATATTCAAAAAGAAGGTAGCATTAAAAAAGTGGATCACAACTAAATCTGAACAGGACTATATTACTTATAGAATAGCACGACGTAATGCCAAACGAACAATTAGAGCATCTAGAGATGAATCCTGGAGAATATATGGTGAACAGATGGCGACCCTTAGCAAAGACTGCCCAAGAGAATTTTATAAACGTGTCACCACAATGAGAAACAGAGATGCATGTTACAACCCAACCACCATCATAAACAGCAAAAGAGGTATACCGATATTTAATCCACAACAAAGACTAGCAAGGTGGGCAGAATACTTTCAAGAACTACTTAACCCCATACATAACATAGAAAACCTCACTTTTGTGCCTAAATGCCAGGGACAGCAAGAACCAAATTTCATACCTGCAGAAGTCAAAGCAGTTATACAGAAAAGTCCTACAAACAAATCAGCAGGTCCAGATGGAGTTAAATGGCTAACAAGACTTTTTAATATAGCATGGGAAGAAAGAAAAGTCCCAGATGATTGCAACAGGCAATAATAGTACCAATATGGAAAAAGAAAGGCAATATGAGAGAGTGTGGAAAATACAGAGGTATATCACTCCTGAGCCATATAGGGAAAATGTATGCAAAACTTTTGGAACAAAGAGCTAGACCAATAGTTGAACAACAGGTAAGCAAAGCACAATTCTGTTTCAGGAAAGGTAAAAGTTGCACTGATGCATTATTTACACTTAGACAAATTTGTGAAAAAACTATCGAATATAGTGACCAGCAGAATATTGTGTTTGTAGATCAGGAAAAGGCTTTCGATAGAGTAGACAGATACAAATTATGGACCATCCTTGAAGACTATGGGATACAAGGGCAACTGCAAGAAAACATCATAGCCATCCACCACTTGAGTCAAAGTACAGTAAGAACACAAGAAGGTATATCAGATATGTTCACAGTCAATACAGGAGTGAGGCAGGGATGTGTGCTCTCTCCCTGCTATTCAATATCTACATTGGCAGAATTTCCAAAGAAGCAAGTCTCGACAGAACAGATTCAGAAAATCTAGAACTCTTTACTCCAGATGAAACAACTGACCCACGGAGAATAAATGAACTTCTATTTGCAGACGATCAGTGCCTGTGTTACAGCGATGAGGGCAGACTACAAAATCATATTACTAATCTGAGTTCAACCTGCAGCAGATACAATATGAGTATAAATACAGCCAAAACCGAAGTAATGCAAGTTAGCAGATCGCCAGGCCCACTAAGTATACATATAAATAACACACCTCTGAAACAAGTTAAAGAATTCAAATACCTTGGAAGTATGATCACAGAAGATGGCAGATTGGACAGAGAAATTGAAATCAGATGTCAAAAAGCTAGTGCACTTACATATCAACTATCACCCTTACTGAAACATCCAAACATACCCATGTCCGCAAAACGACAGATAATAAACAGCATATTCACACCAACCCTATGCTACCAATCTCAAACCTGGACTTTATCCAAATTACACCTTCGCAAAATCAACACCTGCGAAATGAGATGCCTGAGGAGAGCTTCCAACTTAACAATCCGAGACCGAGTAAGAAATGCTACTATCAGACAGACTGTGGGATCAACACCTTGTGCCACATTTATTGAAAGACAGAAGATCAAGTGGTTTGGCCATGTGGTTAGAATGCATCATCAGCAACTACCATCACTGGCCTTACATCAAAGATCATCTGCGACGAGACCACGAGGACGTCCAAGAGGAAAATGGATTGACGACATCAGAGACATTGTACAACCACACGGAATGACACTATCCAGTGCCGTCCACCGGGCGCTGGAACGCAAATTATTCCTCCCCACGCCGCTTGACGGCAGAAGTGGAAGATGATGATGATGATGATGAATGGGAAAAAAAAATCACAAACAATTGAAATATACTGATTTAGATTTCTGCTAGACGACCTGTTTTCACACAGAGATGACATACCAACTCCAACTTTCAATCAAGTTTGGGAATACCTGCTAGAATATGAGACAGCAGTGACACGTAGAACGACAAGTAATAATGCTTTCGAAGATGAATTTCCAGCTGTTCAAAACAATGACCAACATGAACTGAATGATCTCATCCGAGATCTATATCTCTCCAAGGCATCTTAAGAATTTTTGGCTTCAAGATTTAAAGAAAAAAAAAATACTGACTGTTAAAACAAAGGTTACATATCATCGCAGCAGAAAGAAAGGTTTTTTTCCCCATTCTGTTGTAAAGAAAACAACCTTGTGTTTTGTACTAATGTAGTAGGTAGGTATTTTAAACGAAATGGGTGTAATTTATACACCAGATTGGTGGCAACTTTTCATTGACAGCTCTCAAATGTGTTTGAATGTTATTACACAATGATAAAACATATGGCTCAATTCCAATAGCTCATTCTACTGTAATGAAGGAGGAGTATGATACAATAAGCACAGGTCTGGAAAAAGTGAAGTTATTTAGAACATAACTGGGTGGTTTGTGTAGATCTTCAAATGAAGAACTTTCAGCTTGGCCAGAAAAGTGGATTCACCAAATATCCATGCTTTTTATATTTGTGGGATAGCAGGGCAAAAGATAGGCACTGGTCAAAGAAATAGTGGCCAATGAGGGATTAATTTAAAGTTGCAGAAAAAATATTATCAACAAGCCTCACATTGATCGAAAAAAGAGTTCTACTGCAACCATTACATATAAGGCTTGGCTTGATGAAGTAATTTGTTAGGGCACTGAACAAGGAAAGTGCCTGTTTTCAACTACTTATGCAGAACGTTTCCGGAATTGAGCATAGAGAAACTTAAAGCTGGAATGTTTGATGGACCTCAAATTAGAAAGTTCATAAACGACCCACATTTTATTGATTTGATGAACATAACAGAGTCCACAGCCTGGTCTTCATTTGTTTTAGTTGTACTTTCTGAGTAACTTTAAAGCAGACACTTATTGTGAATTAGCTGAAAACATGCAGTCGAGTGTTTGTAGATTTGGATACAACATGAGCATAACATTGCACTACCGCCATAACAATTTACATGTCTTTGCCGAGAATCTTGAGACTTTAGTGAGGAGTAGTGTGAAAGATTTCACCAAGACATATAAACAATGGAAGAGAGATACCAGGGACTGTGGGATGTCCACACGATGGCAGATTACTGTTGGACCCTTAAGTGTGACTGTCTGGACATATCACATTCCAAGAAGTCCTCGAAAAGAAGCTTTTTGCGTATTGAATATAGATAAAATATGCTAGTGATAAAGTTTTAATCTATTTTTAGTGTTTTTGTGAAGGTAATAAAAGCACATTATTTACATATAATATGAATGCAGATTACAGTCAAAAGTGCCACTGATGGCTCTTAACTCTAGGCTTGTACATAACAATTGCTCTGCTAAGAAGGTCATTCTTAGTTATCTCAAAAACTAGAGCTGATAGAAAAAAATGTGATTACATTTGTGGAATCAGCAACACAAAATTACACACAAGAACAGCTATAAAATTTAAGGCACCAAAATGTGTGTAAACCATGTTAATATATTCAGTCTTTACCTAAGACTAGTTCAAACTTACAGTCAGTTAAATAATCTATTCACTCTTCTTTTCTTTACCTAATACCAGATGAACCATATAGAGTTCGTTAAATTATCTGTTCATCCTGTACCTAAGACCAAATGAACCGTACATAGTTAGTTAAACAGTCTATTCACTCTTTACCAAAGACCAGTTAAAACATAAAATTTTCATCGTAGTACATGCCCAACTGTGCGACATTCTAATGTCATACTCAATATCAACATTCTTCACAGCACCACATTGTCCTGTGATCAAGGTCGGGTACCGATCAATATGGCTTGTTATACGGTTGGTCGTTTA
>JACEFZ010011486.1:35000-78933 GCA_014155875.1 Cepaea nemoralis
TACAGTTGTCTCCTTGCACTTTCTACAACCCCCACATCAACCATATACAGTTGTCTCCTTGCACTTTCTACAACTACTACATCAACCATACACACCTGTCTCCTTGCACTTTCTACAACTACTCATCATCATCATCAAGTACCGTGCCGGCTAGCGTAGGCGTTCATGGCTCTCCATAGATCTCGGTCTTTGGTTTTCTGGATCAACTCTGCTGCTGATATTCCTCCATGCCACCGTCTCAATCCATCCAGCATCACTTCTCTTGGTCTACCTCTGCCTCTCTTCCCCTCGATCTTTCCAGTTGTTACGATGTTCTCCAATGCCTCTCTTCTCATCACATGACCGAGGAAAGCTGTTTGTCTCTGTCTTATTGTTGTATATAATGTTCTAGTTTCGTTAGCCTGTTTCAGGCAGTCATCGTTAGTTACTCTGGCAGTCCAAGGAATTCGTAACATTCGTCTCAGGAACCACATCTCTGTTGCTTCTAATTTCTTCTTAATTTGTTCATTTACATTCCAAGATTCACTGCCATACAGCAAAACTGGTTCTACATAGCATTTCATCACTCTCTTTCTTACATTCAGTGATAGTGACTTATTGCATAAGATACTCTTCATTTTCTGAAATGCTGCTTTTGCCTGCCCTATTCTGCTCCTAATCTCTGTTGTACATCTTCCATCTGATGTTATAAATGCCCCTAGGTATCTAAAATTATCAACTTGGTTAAGGATTTTCCCTTCTATTTCTATGTCACATTTTGGTGTCACCATTTTCTTTGATATTACCATTGTTACTGTTTTCTTGATATTCAAGGAGAGTCCTTTCCTTGCACTCTCTGTTACTACAACGTCTAATAATTGTTGTAGGTCTGTTGAATTATCCGCCACTAATACTGTGTCATCTGCATAGCGTATATTATTTATATTATAACCTCCAACTAGTATTCCTGGCATCTCTTTGATCCCTCTCATTATTACTTCGCTATAAAGGGAGAAAAGATCTGGTGACAAGACACACCCTTGTCGTACTCCTAGCTTTATCTGTTCGTAACTACCCTCTTTATTTCCCATTTTAATTGCTGCTACTTGGTTCCAGTAAATATTCTTTATTATTCTTAAATCTTTTCCATCAGTGTTGATATCTTCCAACATTTTAATCAGTTCATCATGTTTTACTTTATCAAATGCCTTAGTATAATCTATGAAGCACAAATATATGTCTCTCTGTTTCTCTATTGACCTTTCTATTATTGTCCGTAATGTATAAATTGCATTGTTTGTGCCCTTTCCTTCCACAAATCCATACTGTTCTTCACTAATTTCCATTTTTATTTTCTTTTTGGTTCTTCTCATTATGATTCTGAGTAGAAGCTTAGTGATATGGTTTATAAGGTTAATTGTACGAAAATCTTCACAATCAATTGCTCCTGGATCTTTTTGGTATAGCTATAAATACAGATTTCAGCATATCACTGGGTAAATATCCACTGCTGTAAATATCATTCAAAATTTTGGTTAATATATCTACTCCAAATTCTCCCAATACTTCTAATTCTTCTATTGTGATTTCATCTGGCCCAGCTGTTTTTCCTTTCTTCATACGTTTCATAGCGTCAGCGACTTCTTCTTTCAGAATAGGTGGACCTTCTAAGTTACGATCTTCTGTTAATTCTTCCCTTTCTCCTTCATATAATTCTCTTATATACTCATTCCACCTCTTCATTATAGCATCTTCCTCTAATATTATCTTTCCTGTTTTTGATTTCAAACACCCTGTATTTATTCTTAGTTTTCTTCCTGTAAGCTCACTGATTTGTCTGTGCATATTTTTGTATCTTTAATGGAATTTAATCCAATTTTTTTGCATTGCTCGTTTAACCAACTTTCTTTAGCCTTCCCACATTTATCTTTTATTTCTTTATTTATCTTAGCGTATTCTTGTTTGTCATTTTTACTCTGTTTTCTTTTGTCCATCAGTTTTAAGATATCTTCATTCATCCATATTTTCTTAGCTATTTTGCCTCTCTCCGGTAATACTTCTTTGCTAGTTTGATGATTTCCCATTGTTCATCTATACTCTGTATTTTAGTTATTGCATTGTACCTATTTTTCACAGTCACTCTGTATTGTTCTTGCATTTCTTTATCTATTTTCAGAACCTCTTTATTAAGTCGCATGTTCTTAACCATTTTTTCCCTCTCTTTAATCTTACTTTTATTTGTCCACATAGCGGTACATGATCACTATTACAGTCAGCACCAGGCATTGTCTTTACATTCATTAAAGCATTTCTAAATCTTTTATTAATTAGTATGTAATCAATTTGGTTGCGTATTTTCTTATCAGGGCTTGATATTTGCCCAATCTATTAGCTTTTCCCCTCTTTCATTTCTTGTACCTAAACCATAATTCCCCACTACATCCTCCATTTTTCCCTTTCCTACTTTTGCATTAAAATCACCAAGTATTATCTTTATTTCTTGTGATCCAATTTGTGCCATCGCCATTTCTATTTCGTCGTAAAAGTGTTGTATTTCTTCATCACTACTGCTTGCTGTTGGTGCATATACTTGTATAATATTTATGTCTACTGGTTTGCCTTTGATTTTTACCATAATAACTCTATCTGAAATACACCAGTATCCATTAATTTACTTGGCTGTTTTTTCGTCTAATATTATTCCTACACCTTTTTCATGTGTATCCCCTCCAGAATAAATTATTGTGTGATTGTCAGCTATAATTTTGCCCGATCCCTTCCATCTCATCTCACTAACGCCTAGTATATTCATTTTCATGCTATCCATCTCTCTTAGAACATTGGTCAACTTTCCTAGCTCATTTAATGTATACAGTTGTCTCCTTGCACTTTCTACAACCTCCACATCAATCATACACACCTGTCTCCTTGCACTTTCTACAACCTCCACATCAATCATACAACACACCTGTCTCCTTGCACTTTCTACAACCACTACATCAACCATATTCAATTGTCTCCTTGCACTTTCTACAACCTCCACATCAACCATATACAATTGTCTCCTTGCACTTTCTACAACCACTACATCAACCATATACAATTGTCTCCTTGCACTTTCTACAACTACTACATCAACCATATACAGTTGTCTCCTTGCACTTTCTACAACTACTACATCAACCATATACAATTGTCTCCTTGCACTTTCTACAACCACTACATCAACCATATACAGTTGTCTCCTTGCACTTTCTACAACTATTACATCAACCATATACAATTGTCTCCTTGCACTTTCTAGAACCTCCACATCAACCATACACAACTGTCTCCTTGCACTCTCTACAACCCCCACATCAACCGTATACACTTGTCTCCTTTGATTTGTTACTAGCAATGTAATGTCCATAAAATATAATGGTCCTATCGCAGCACAGACCACTAGCAAGCAACTGCTTGGGGACAAATGTGTTTTATTATTTTATGTGCGTACAGAATACAGAACACTTCAACATACGGAGTGATATTTCCTTGTAGAAATAACGCGAGGATGTAAAAAAAAAGTGAATAAATGCCAACAGCATAAGAGTGAGGTTTTGGAAATATCATAGGCCCCAGACGAGATATATGCAGCACCTGAGATCTCCATTAACATCTGACAGTTGCCACTCCAAATATGCAGACAGTTAAGAGATCTCTAGATGCGCGGCTCACTCTTAAGGTGATTTATCAATGCGGCTTTCACAATAGGTGAAAGTCACAGAAAATAGCATGGCTACGGTTTGCTCACTTCTGCCATTTCACTATCTTACATACAGAGAAGAATGCGCCCAGATGTTTTGCATTATATTAATAGGTAACTCTACGTGTAGGTAATGATTACCTGTTTAAGTTTCATTAACACTTCTTTGAAAAACGGTTAACTATTTAAAAAAAAACAGCTTTGCTATCCTATGAAGATACGTGTGTCGCGGCAGGCTTGAACACACAATATTTGTGATCTATTAGCATGTCGTAAACCGGCGCTGTGGCGTAGGGAATGGTGAGAAGGTCAGTTTTACAATTCCCCGTCATACCGAGTCCAGGGTTCGAAATCAGCTGCTTTGAAATTTGGAAGCGGGCCGCGTTGTGTTGATTCCAATGGTATGAGGCGTCGGCCGTTGAGAAAGCGGTGGCAAACTACTGAACTAATATTTCTTAGTAAATCACAAACAGAAAATAAATGCTGGCGTTGATTGCAACTTCCTGTAAAGTACAAGCAACAACTAACTACAATTGTCGCAATCAATACTTTCACTTTTACTTTGAAACTGGTATTACTTAGCTTTGTTTTTGTAACTAAGGTGAAACATGAAAAACAGAGTAGGCATTGAATTGGAGACAAACCATGAAAACAAACTACATACGCATGTCTCACCAAACTGTGGACATACTCCATTTGTTATATATTACATTACATATTCGATTGCAGTAAATGTCTTAATTAAAAAAAAAGGATTAATGTACACTTTCTGTTTAGTTTGCTTACTGTATGTGATAAGCTTGCAGATACTTTATTATTGGACCACTGTCTGATACTTGTAGTGGTTTGGTGCTATTATTTGCATTCCTACATTTCTCTCCTCTTGACTACACTGTTTCTTTCGATCTTGCCACCGATCGTAATCCATCAAATTCATGATTATTTTATCTATTTCTTGTGTTTCTTAAAGAATGAACACACAATCTTAGACTTACAGTAATACAATTAAATTATGGCCTATGATAAATGTGTAGATAACAGACAGGAGAGAACATAGGAGGAGGAGAAGATGAAGGAGAAGGAGGCTGAAACAAAGAATATATAAGCAACGTAAATTCGATTAACATATCCAATCCATAGAGAGGCAGAGAGCCACGACAGTCAATAGTCTGTTCCAGACTACGCACTGATAAGAAGACATATGTGTTTAACATAGACACAATCTGAACCGGCTATCACATATTTCTCCCAGACGCATACAAGATGAGAAAGGAGGATGGTAACTCTGCCTCATAATATCGTGATTAGTATAAAAAGAGGACTATTGTTAACACCTTGAAGTATGTGCTATGGGGGGCACGGGGTGTTAGGCATTGGTAGCACCTTTGGTAAGGATGACTCTCATGTCCTTTTTAGGACCCATCCCCCACTGGTCCACGCCTGACACTCAGCTCACGCCTGTGGCTCCTAGTAGCTGTCAGCATGCGACAGCGTCCACCCCCCGGACAACAGCTGTGAGAGGCTGGCTAAACCAGGAGCGGGTAGCCGATTTGGTGTCAAACCAAGCGGTGAACTAGGGTATGCCTACCCAGCATGTGAAGACAGGATCCGGCAGACTGCGCAGAAGAAATCATTCCTGATTCAACGGGCAAGACGGCGTTTACCTGCAAAGCGTTGTGGAACGTAATGAGCACGGCAAGGCACGTAGAGTGCCCTGGTCATCCACTGCACCTGTATTCGTCTCCAGTCGTCCTGACTTGTCTTGCCACTGGATTCAGATGGACACAGGCGAGAGAGTGAGGTCGACGAATTGCGCAACTCTTCCTCACTTTAATCCAATGCATCGCGCAAGTCATTCTTCATTCAACACAGCGACACCGTCAAAGAGCTCCTGTTTACTGATGATTGCGCTCTATACGCCAACTCAGAGGCGGACATGAACATAATGTTTCAGCTTTCTCACATGCCTGTGCCAACTTTGGGCTCAATATCAATTTGGAGAAGACTGTAGTTATGTACCAGCCAGCTCCAGGGAATAATCACACTGTGCCGAATATCAAAGTGAATAGACATAGTCTAAGCGTTACGGACAAATTCACCTATCTTGGCAGCACTGTGTCACAAGCTGCCCCAATTGATGATGAAGTGAATGCAAGAATCTCAAAGGCCAGCGCGGCCTTTGGCAGACTGTACAAGAATGTATGGGAAAGAAATGGAATAAGCCTGCAAACAAAGCTGAAAGTCTACAAAGCAGTTGTATTATCTACACTGCTATATGCTTGTGAAACCTGGACTGTTTATCAGCGACACGCTAGGAAATTAAACCACTTCCACATAGTCTGCCCTAGGAAGCTACTGAAGATTAAATGGCAAGCCATGATCCCAGTCATTGAAGTCCTAGAAAGAGCGTCCATGCCCGGTATCCACACTCTACTAATGAAGAATCAGATTCGCTGGGCTGGTCACTTGACTCGCGTGCCAGATCACAGGCTCCCTAAACGAATTTTTTACGGCGAGTTGCGTTGTGGTAAACGCTCCCTAGGCGGCCAGAGGAAACGCTATAAAGACACTCTGAAAATCTCACTGAATGCTTTTGGAATTCATCATGACACCTGGGAGACTGCAGCTAGAGACCGAAATTCGAGGCGTGCATCATTACGCAAGGGTGCAGTCACTTGTGAGGCAACCAGGACTGCAAGAGCTGTGAAGAAAAGACAGGACAGAAAAACCACTGCAGAAAATCCTCCTCCAGAAACGTCAAGCATTCTTTGTCCACATTGTCAAAGAACATTTCGAGCCAAAATAGGCCTTATCAGCCATCTTAGAACTCACGGCTCCATACTTTCAACCCCACTGGATGAAATGAATGGTCATCATCATTCTTGATGGACAAACAACACACATGGGATGTACTTTTGGTAAGGCCTGTACAACTGTTAAATAAACAGCAAGTTTCAGCGTTTGTGGAAACGGTGAAGGAATACTAAAGTTTGTTTGAACATGTCAAAAGTCCACATGTTTAGACTAATCGGCACTCGATAGGATCATGTGGTCATTTCACACCGACAGTCCTATCTTCCCAGGATATTTTCTAGTATACATTTCAAACATGATCGATCTGGTAGCCCAATAGAAATACATTCCCGCCTACACGGGGATTCGAACAGCATGACCACTAGGTCGGAAGGTTAGTGTGGTAGTCACTACGCTACCGCGGCACCCAGAATAATAGTGGCATCTACAACCAATCAATCATGTGCCATGCCGGAAAGCGTGGGCGGTCATGACTCGCCATTTAACTCGATCACCAGAGTCGTGGATCAGCTCAGTGTTCCTGCTTCGTCCATGCCATGTGGCCAAGCCATCCAGGTATTTTCCTTTCGGTCTTCCTCTTGGTCTGTTACCCTCGATCTTGCCAGTTGTCAATAAGTTCTCCAATCCATTTCTTCTCATAACATGTCCAAAAAATTTTGACTGTCTTCGTCTAATTTCTCTAATCACTCCTGTAGTACTTGGTCATTGGTTTTTCTATCTGTCCATGGTACTCTTTGCATTTTCCTTAGAAACCATATTTCTGTAGCTATCAAATGTTTTTCAGCTTGACTGCACATTGTCCAAGTTTCACATCCATACAAAAAACAGGCTCTATGTACCCCCTCAACACTCTTTGTCTCGTTTCAATTGACATCTTTTTGTTGGTCAGAATGTCTTTCATCTTGCTAAAGGCTACTTTCGCCATGGCGATTCTTGTTCTAATCTCTTCAAGGCATCTCCCATCAGATGTTATGACTGTTCCGAGATAATTGTATCGATTCACTTGTTGAAGAATATTCCCATTTACTTGTATATTACATTGTGGTACTTCGTTCTTCCTAGTGACGACCATAACCTGTGTCTTCTTACAATTTAATTCCAACCCCAGCTGCTCACTGTGTACAACAACCGCGTCTACTAATTGTTGCAGATCCTGTGCATTGTCTGCAATCAATACTGTATCATCTGCATATCTAATGTTATAGATGTTTCTTCCGCCAATGCTGATTCCATTTATATCTTCTACATTTCTGAAAATATTTTCACTGTATAGGGAAAAAAGATATAGAGACATTACACATCCCTGCCTAACACCTCTCTTAATAGGTTGATATTGTCCCACTTCATTATCAATCCTTATGGCAGCTTGTTGTTTCCAGTATATGGTTTTTGTTAGTCTAACGTCTTTCCCATCAATTTGTAGATCTGCAAGCATATCCACCATGTTGACATATCTAACTCTATCAAAAGCCTTTGTGTAGTCAATAAAGCAAAGATGTATATCCTTGTTTACTTCTATAGCACGTTAAATAACTGTTCGCAGCATATACACAGCATTTACTGTACCCTTTCCTTCTACAAACCCACATTGTTCTTCCCCTATTTCAGGTTGTATTTTCTTCCTCACTCTTTGCATGATAATTCGTAACAAAATCTTTGTGATGTGACTCATTATACTAATTGTTCTATGTTTATCACATTACAAGGTTCCTGATTTCTTTGTTATTGCAATAAATACAGAATTACATAATTCAGAAGGTATATCTCCAGTATCATATAATGTGTTCAGCAGTCTGGTGACTTGCTCTAATCCAAATTCTTCTAAAGCTTTAATCATTTCTGTTGTGATGTTATCTGTACCGGGGGCCTTGCCAGCTTTCACATGCTTAAGAACATCTTGAACCTCCATAGTGTTATCTACACAAGTCCGTAAAATGGGCACCTTATACAGACGAAGGATTACTCGAATAGGAACGGGTCAGTTCATCTCATTACATCATCACATAATATATGTGAAGATGTAATACTTAACAGGCCTATGCCAGAATCTACAATGTGTGTGCTGTTGGCTGGAGACAAACTAAAACATTCTACATTTAATAATATGAGATACAAATCCACACGTATTGATTCTTTATGTCATTTCCATGGCCTGAAGGGTAAACTTCAAACAGAATTGTTCATTTCTCTCTCTCTCTCTCTCTCTCTCTCTCTCTCTCTCTCTCTCTCTCTCTCTCTCTCTCTCTCTCTCTCTCTCTCTCTCTCTCTCACGCACACACACACACACACACACACACACACACACACACACACACACACACACACACACACACACACACACATACACATGTTTATTGTGTTCGCGTTCGTGATGATAGGCCAGTATTCATTGTCAGAAATGTTTCCTAAACTAATATTTGATGTTGTCCTGGTTATAAATTTAAAATATTTACATTGTAAAGAAATTTGAATTTAACTTGATTTCGTGTGTCATTGCATTATTCAAGATTCGGTAAACTCTGCTTAGTTTAACATGTTACCATATTACCCTTTTCTCCCCCTCCATAACAAGAGTTGTAGAACGAACATACAACCAAGCACATGCATTTGCTACTACACGGGTCTTGCTGGAGGCAGCCAGAAGACAGGACACAACTCATGAAAGGGAAACGCCATCGCGAAGTAATGGACCTAATGGAGATAACCTCCAGATGGTGTCATGCGGTAAATAACGGATACAAGAGTAAATAAATTGAAGAAAGTGTTGACATTCATTCAGTACTTGTATGATGAAATACAAATTGACTTTATGTCCCAAAATTTCGGGACATGACATTAATAGACGCGCGGATGATACAGTATTGAATGCAGTCAATGAACAGGATCTGCAACATTCAGTAGATACGATTACTGTACACAGTGAACAGTTGGAGTTAGAATTAAATTGTAAGAAGACATAGGTTATGGTCTGCATTCCGTTCATCATGTGCCATGCCGATAAACGTGGGCGGTCATGTTCTGCCATCTCACTCGCTCCCCAGAGTCGTGGATCAGCTCCGTGTTCCTATCTCGACCATGTCACGTGGCCAAGCCATTCAGGTATTTACTCCTATGTCTTCTCCTTGGTCTCTTCCCTTCGATCTTGCCAGATGAAACCAGTTCTCCAAGTCATTTCTTCTCATAATATGACCAAACATTTTTGACTGTCTACGTTCAATAACTAACCAGTTTACGATCTTAATTTTTTTTCTTGAAACTTGTTCATTGGGTTTTATGTCTGTCCATGGTATTCTTTGCATTTTCCTCAGAAACCACATTTCCACAGCCATCAGCTGTTTTTCAGCTTGACTGCTCATTGTCCACGCTTCACACCCATACAAAAGTATAGGTTCCATGTAGCACATCAACACTCTTTTTCTCGTAGCAATTGACATCTTTTTATTGGTCAGTATGTTTTTCATCTTCACAATGGGAATTCTTGTTTTAATCTCTTCAAGGTATCCCCCTCAGATGGTCGTCATTAGGAACAAAGAAATACCACAATGTTATATACGTGTAAATGGTAATATTCTTACACAAGTGAATCGGTACAACTATCTCGGAACAGTCATAACATCTGATTGGGGGGGGGGGGGGGGTGTCTTGAAGAGATTATAACAAGAATCAATATGGCAAAAGTAGCCATTTGCACAATAGAAAACATGCTGACCGATAAAAAGATGTCAATTACATCGAGGTGCTACACAGAACCTGTTCTTTTGTATGGATATGAAATCTGGACAATGAAAAGACAACCTGAAAAACATCCAATGACAGCGGAGATGTGTTACGAGGAAAATGCAAAGAATACCATAGACAGACAGAGAAACCAATGATCCAGTCCTACAAAAAGCAAATGAGAAACGTAAACTGATTAGAAAAATTAGACGTAGATAGTCAAAATTTTGTGGACATATTATAAAAAGTAATGACTTACAGAACATCTCTGAAGGCGGAGTGGGTTCGCCTGAAGGCGAGGGACACCGGTAAAAGGGAGAGCAAGCCCACACGCAAAATTCAGTCCCTTAGTACTTTAAAAAGTGTGTAAGAACTACACTTGAGTTTAAGCGAGCGAACAAAAAAGAAAGATTGATTGATTGATTGATTGATTAATGAACCGACATCACAGCATTTGGGACATTCCCATAAGCGCTCCGTCCCCATCCTCAGCAGCCAACGAAGAGTTCCAACACTAATAGTTCAAGTAGCAACCTGATTATATGTCCGTCTCGCTTTTCCTCTGAGCGTCGAGCATCGGCCAGATCCCCTCGTCACACCTCGCTTCCTCATTCTTACCAGACTGTGGTGATCCATTTGCTCCTCCGAGGTGTAGACATGCTCCCACAAGGCTGCAACTACGTCTGTCTTGTCATGCATCAATACTCCATTAAGTTTTGCCGAGCCAGCCAATCTGTCCGCCTGTTCATTCCCCAGCACACCGGCATGCCCCGGAGAAAAGATCCAGGTGATGCTTGCTACCCGTAACCTCCGAAGCGAAGCAAGCCACTCTGCACGAACCCTGCAGAAAGAAGAAAGAAAGAAAAGAAAGAATTACAGAACTTGGTGACAACTGACAATGCTTAGGGGAAAAGGACAAGAAGAAGGCAGAAAAGTAAATATGTGGATGGCTTGGCAACGTGGCATGGTAGAGACAAGAATACGAAGCTGATCCACGACTCTGCCGATCGTGCAAGATGGCGAAATGTTACCGCCCATGCTTATCGGCAAGACACAGCTCACCAGAAAGCCCCATTTTCGACATATAAAGAAAAATAGCGCTAGGACTAAAATTGGGAGGTAAGTGAAATATTAAAGGAATATTCTTGTTCAAAAGTCTAACTTATGAATATTCCTCATGTATTATGCTAAACATACAGGCCATTACTAAATGCTCGGTTTGCTGTATCACTCTGACATTAATTTTATGTAAATGTTGCTTCAGTGTTGTAACACTGGTGTTGTTTGCTGTATTAAACTATCAGTTATAACTAATGCTGAACGTAAATAGAAAGACTATTCACTGCAAATAAAATCCTGAGTGTGTGTGTGTGTGTGAGAGAGAGAGAGAGAGAGAGAGAGAGAGAGAGGAGAGAGAGAGAGAGAGAGAGAGAGAGAGAGAGAGACAGACAGACAGACAGACAGACAGAAAGACAGACAGAAAGACAGACAGATGGAAAGAAAGAAAGAAAGAAAGAAAGAAAGAAAGAAAGAAAGAAAGAAAGAAAGAAAGAAAATAGAAGGAAAGAATTTTAGAATATTTTAGGAATAAGAAAGTAAAAGACCCTTTCACATGCTTTAAGAAGCATTGGACACATGGTGCCAAACGGATATTTGCATAGACCAAGCGACACTCGCCAGCTGATGGTATCAATCTCAGGCCGACCCCATTTATCTTCCCATGATATTTCCTGGTGTCCATTTCAGGCACCATCGACCTGGGTGCCTAGGTCAGTCTAAAAAATGCGCATGGTGAGGAATGGCAAACAGTAAATTAATACATGCTACCTATGAAAAACATGCTGGACGATACACGTGGAAAAAAGAAAAAAAACAACTAAGCACGAGTGTTATGTGAGAAAAATACACATTCCAGACTTATATAATGTAAGAATGCATATTTGATTCCCCATCGGGGAGATAATGTTTTTAAATTGATCGGAGCCCAACATATTCTCCGCACCCTTCTACGTTTCTATGTTTGTCATCCTGATATTTTTATTATCATATTGCTTTTTTCATTATTTTTACTGCAGCTGTCCTATTTAGTTTTACCGTATACACCCAGCTGTATATTCTTTATATAAGATGCAATATAATATTTCTAGCATTTACATCTCTTATTTAATGTCGAAAGCTATGAAAGCCCAACACATTAATTTTCCTAAAATAGTTTATCGGCAGCAACAAAGCTGGATTTATGGCAGTGTGACATGTTGAAAGTCACAATGCCAGTTTTAAGTCTGAATAGCCTGATATGACTGAAAATTGTGCTTTATTGCTTTGTTTTTCCTTCTTTTGATATCAATTAACACCATGAAATGTTATGTTTCCATTTCAGGCTTTATATTTTCATGTATAAATAAAACGTAAAACATAATTTTCCACATATTAACAATATACGCCATGCAGATGATACAGTATTTGTGGCCGATAATGCAAAATACCTAAAACAATTGTTGGACATAGTAGTACCAGACACTGCAAAGATAGGACTTTCCTTGAATATTAAGAAAACAGTAACAATGGTGATATCAAAGAAAAAGGTGACACAAAAATGTAAAATAGAAGGGAGAATTCTTAACTAAGTGAATAATTTTATAAACCTAGGGGCATTTATAACATCAGAGATTAAGAACACAATAGGTCAAGCAAAATTTGCATGTCAGAAAATGAAAAGTATCTTATGCAATAAGTCATTATCATTGAATGTATGGTGTCCTGAAATGCTATATAGAACATGCTTTGCTGTATGGCAGTGAATCTTGAAATGTAAACGAACGAGCTAGGAAACAAACTTGGAAGCAATAAAGCACAATTGTCAGTCATATCATTCTACAGTAAGTCAACAATTGCACACCGAACACCATTGCACACCATACACTTGAACGCACAAATAACACATAACACCCAACTTGACACCGAAGATGGACACATGCCAGCTATATTTGGAATAAACACTATCTGGAATCATTAGACGAAACCGATCACGTGATTGTAACTCCGGCCCTTCGTCGGCGTTCAATTTTGAATCGCGCACTTCTCCTAACAAGATTCTAGCAGACGGTCCGGTCTCTTAGTGATGGCCCTGTTTTTCAAAAATATGTGTAGTTTGGTCTGAATTCGAGGTAAGCTTGTTAATCCACCGATCTACCTGGTGCCCAGAAGTGTACAGCAGAGGTATCCAGTGTTTGTGTGTCAATTTAAGTGTATTATTAATAAAATAAAACCTCTGGAGTGTCAACTTGCTAGCCGCCACTTCTGGCTGAACTGCAACATTCCCCGGGCAATCTGTCGCTCTCACACTTTTTCAAAACTGCTAGCTCTGAAGTTCTTCTATACATCTGTTGTCTTTAATGTGTGCATACTACAACATACTATCACAGAAAACTGTAGGAGGTGGAATTCGTAACGCACTCTTATGCATTTCATCCAAAAAAATGCCTATTTTGCTTTCTGCTATCCAGAAGACAGTTTGTGCACGAACCACTGCCTCGCTTGAAACCTACATGTTTTTGCATATACACAATCTAGAGAGCTGAGAGAGGAATTATATCTTTCCTCCCTTCTTTCTGAGTTGAGTTAACAAGGTTTGATAGAATATAGTTGTATATATGTGACAGATTTTCACTTAGACAAGGTACCCATTAACTGCACTGCCTAATAAGGTTACGCTTCACAAATTGCCATTTGTGACAGTTGGGCCTAGATAATCTGTCCAGACAAGAAGGTGAATCAAACCTCTGTCTATAACCAGCTGTTGGTAGCCAACAGAATGGGATTGATGCGAACTGACTCCAGATGAAGAAGAAGAACAAGAAGAAGAAAAAGAAGTAGAGGAGAATTAGTGGAAGAGGTACATTTATGTAAACCTCTCACTAATGTGCATTGTTTGTTATCATGATTTTGTATGGATTACATTTTGTAACAAATACACATAAGAATTTTCTTTATGTTAGTCATGAACAACAATCAATACTAGGTGAGTTATACTCATACTGACTGATGAAGACTGGAGGGGAAGTTGTTGCAATTTATGAGAACCCCAGTCAACAGAAGTCCACACAACACAGCACACCACACAACACAACAACAGGTAGTAGGAGGTGATTTGAGAGAAGAAGAAACACTAGTTGGTTAATTTAAGATGTGCAGAGAAACAATTATACACACCATGCATAACCAAAATGAGTAGATGAAGATGTTGTATTTGTATGCCATTTTTAAAAATGCCATCCTACCATCATCATTGTCTTGTCCTATCAGCTTGACTTAAACTGCTCATGGAACAACATATCATCATTCCTGTCAATGTCTGGCTGTACACATCTCAATGAAACCCAGGTACACTGAGAACATACATACAGCAGGATCAGATGATAGCCACATGCATACAGTGTGATAATCCCTGACATCCCTGATTAACACAACACCAGCTCAGAGGGGGGCCTAGTTCCTACTTTCAGGCTGATATATTTCTTCCTTCCTTATCATCCTTCCTGTACTGTCCTGTTCATTCTTGACTATCGCTGTAAAACAACACATTGTTTGAAATATACACACCTCTATGAATGTTTAAACAGTGGTGATCTTGGTGGCAAAAATGGAAGAGAGATGTTCTCCTGAACTTGTGAGAGAACGGATCCATCAACACATGGACCCAGGCTCAACCCAGTCTCGTTGCTCAGAGGTGACATTTTTCTACTAAACACAGATACCACTACCCGAAAGAACAGAAAGCAGAAGAGGCCCAAACATATCAGGCCATATAAACTTTTTGTGTTTCAGGAAAGAACTATTGATACAGTATAGAGAAAAAGACAATTCTTTCTTTCCACAGTGAACTGACATTTGTAGTCCTACATACATATTTTGATTGTGAACAAAATGGTAACGGGAGGGCATATACTCATATGATTTGTATGACTACCAAACATGCATGAAAATGTAACATATAAATAAAATTGGGTGGAACTGCGGTAAAGCTGTGAAAGTGTAAACAATATAAAATGACACAAAGTAGTGCAGCTTTACATAACAGAATTAAGACACATACAGGACGTTGCGGCGACTAGCCTTCATCAGCAAACAAACACATTCACAAACACAACATACAGTCAAGGAGATCTCCTGTGACTACATCAGAAGGTGACGACAGGACGAGAAGAACGAAAGGATGAAAAAATGAAAGGAGTGAAGAAAATGAGAATTTAAAAAATGCGAATTGAAGAAAATGTTCATACTCACCTCACAGTGGCGATCTGTAAGCAACTCAGAAAATTACCGGTGTATTCTTTTTATACCCGGTGATAGGTGTCTCGGTTCAGTGAGCACGTTGAAAGAAGGGGGGGGGGCGGGGACGCGGGGGCAGGAGGGCCAACCACTGGTAATACACATGATGGGACTCTATTTCATAGGGAACAGTATGAGTGAAGCCTCGTATTTGTAGACCGACCTACTCCGCACACCTCATGAGGTATGTCGCAGGCACTTTTCCCTCTCTCTCTCTCTCTCTCTCTCTCTCTCTCTCTCTCTCTCTCTCTCTCTCTCTCTCTCTCTCTCCGAACAATCTTGCTCCTCTGGGCCTACCTCCATCATGTGTATTACCAGTGGTTGATTTTATACAGCCCCAATAACACAAGCACTGGGCGATTTGACCCTTAAATACGTTGTATAACAATCCACCTTACTGACTCTATTTTATAGGGTACAGTATGAGTGAAGCCTCGTATTTATAGACCGACCTACTCCGTATACTTCATGTGGTATGTCGCAGGCACTGCTCCGCTCTGTCTGTCTGTCTGTCTGTCTGTCTGTCTGTCTGTCTGTCTGTCTGTCTGTCTGTCTGTCTGTCTGTCTGTCTGTCTGTCTCTCTCTCTTTGTCTCTCTCTCTCCCCTCTCTCCCTCTCTACAACCTTGCTTCTCTGTACCTACCTATGTCATGTGTACTCATGGCCGTCGGATATTATACAGCCCGAATAACACATTCACTGGGTGATTTGATCCTTAAATACGTTGTATAACAATCAACCTTACTGACTCTATTTCATAGGGAACAGTATGAGTGAAGCCTCGTATTTGTAGACCGACCTACTCCGCATACCACATGTGGTATGTCGCAGGCACTTCCCCCTCTCCCTCTCTCTCTCTCTCTCCCTCCCCCCCTCTCTCCCTCTCTCTCTCTCCAAACAATCCTGCTTCTCTATGCCAACCCACATCATGTGTATTACCAGTGGTTGCATCTTATACAGCCTCAATAACACAATCACTGGGAGATTTGATCCTTAAATACGTTGTATAGCAATCATCCTTACTGACTCTATTTTATAGGAACAGTATGAGTGAAGCCTCGTATTTGTAGATCGACCTACTCCGCATACCTCATGTGGTATGCCGCAGGCACTTTTTCAACCTCTCTCTCTCTCTCTCTCTCTCTCTCTCTCTCTCTCTCTCTCTCTCTCTCTCTCTCTCTCTCTCTCTCTCTGTGTGTGTTTGTGTGTGTGTGGGTGGGTGCAGGTGTGGTTGGGTTTGTGGGTGGGTAAAGGATGTGTGTGAGGGTGGGGGATGGGTGGTTAGGATGTGTGAGTGTGTGTGGGTAGATAAGAGAAGTACGTGTTGATGAGTGGGTAAGGGATGTGTGGGTGATAGTGGTTGAGGGATAAGTACGTGTGTCTAGGGATGTGTGAGGGGATGAATGTATGGGTTGTGTGTGCGTGGATGGGAGGTGTGTGTTTGTGAATGGGGAATGTGGTGGTGGGTAGGATGTGTGTGAGAGATGTTTGTATGGGTGGGGAAATTGTGCGTGGGTGGGGATGTGTGTGTATATGGGTAGGGGTGTGTGGTTAAGGGATGTGTGGCTGGGGGAATGGGTGGATGGAGGATGTGTGGTTGGGTGGAGGATGTGTGGTTGGGTAGAGGATGTGTGGGTGGGTGATTGTATATGAGTAAGGGTGTGTGGTTAAGGGATGTTGGTTGGGGGATGGTTGGGTAGAGGATGTGTGGGTGGGTAGAGGATATGTGGGTGGGTGAGTGTGTGCAGGTTAGGAGATGGTGGGGGATGTTTGCAGGTTTGGGCTCGGGATCTGTGAGTGGGCTGGGGGAGATGGGAAATTATGTGGGTGAGTGCGGAACTTGTGTGTGGGTAGGTGCGGAATATGTGAGTTGACGGGGAGATGTGTGTGTGGCTGAGGAATATGTGTTTGGTTGAGTGGTTGGAGGTGTGTGGGTGGAGGAGGATATTGGATGAGTGATTGTTGGTGGGAAATGGGACGGGTAGAGGATATGTGAGTGGGTGGGGAGATGTGTGTAGGTGGGGGATGTGTGGGTTATTGAATGTATGTGTGCTTGGGGTGTGGGTGGATGGGATGTGTGGTGGGTGAGAGGTGTGTGTGGGCGGGGAGATGTGTAGGTGTAGGGATGTGGTGGATGGGTGGGGGAATGTATTGTATGTGTGTGTGGTTGGGTGGGGGAGTTGGAGTGAATGGGGGATGTGTGGGTGGGTGGTGGATGTGTCTCATAACATAGTAATATGCATTGTTTATGTTTACAAAATTCACGTGACAATGTTTTTTTCCTATGCACTGTTGATGAAAGAAAGATGAGTGATTGGAAGGGCCGAATGTAAGACGGGCCTGCGTGCCCAATTTGTTACCCTTTGAAAATAAAGTCTGTTCGTTCGTTCGTTCGTTCGTTCTCTCTCTCTCTCTCTCTCTCTCTCTCTCTCTCTCTCTCTCTCTCTCTCTCTCTCTCTCTCTCTCTCTATATATATATATATATATATATATATATATATATATATATATATATATATATATATATATATATATATATATATATATATATATATCCCAACAATCTTGCTTCTCTGTGCCTACCCACATCAAGTGTAATTACCAGTGGTTGGATCTTATACAACCCTGATAACACAAGCATTGGGCGATACGATCTTATAATACGTGCTATAACAATCAACCTTACTTACCTTATTTCATAGGAAACAGTATGAGTGAATCCTCGCAGGCATGTAACAGGAACAATACCCACCTCTCTCTCTTCCTTTCCCCCACCTCTCTCTCTCTCTCTCTCTCTCTCTCTCTCTCTCTCTCTCTCTCTCTCTCTCTCTCTCCTCTTTCTCTCTTTTCATATGTATACCTTGCACATGCCCATATACACGAGCATTTTGTCTGTTGAGCGGTGTATATGTATGTATGTGCGTTCTCGCATATCAGTCCACCCAGACTTTAGGACTCGCCTCATAACAATATATATGAGTAAATAATGGGGTTTTGGTTAGTACCACCATCGCGCCCCCTCATGCTTCGTTAGTACATCCTATGAGGTTGCTCAGTCACCGTCCTGCCCTCCTGCCCCGCCCCCCCCTTCTTTCAACGTGCTCACTGAACCGGGACACCTATCACCGGGTATAAAAAGAATACACCGGTGATTTTCTGAGTTGCTTACAGATCGCCACTGTGAGGTGAGTATGAACATTTTTTTAAATTCACATTTTTTAAATTCTCATTTTCTTCACTCCTTTCATTTTTTCATCCTTTTGTTCTTCTCGTCCTGTCATCACCTTCTGATGTAGTCACAGGAGATCTCCTTGACTGTATGTTGTGTTTGTGAATGTGTTTGTTTGCTGATGAAGGCTAGTCGCCGCAACGTCCTGTATGTGTCTTAATTATGTTATGTAAAGCTGCACTACTTTGTGTCATTTTATAATGAAAATGTAACATGTGATGTGTTTTCTTAAGACAAAACCAAGCACAATTAATAAACACACTAACAGTAACTATTTCTCTACTTTATTTCCAGTTCAAATGATTGTTTAAAAACTATTTTGTAACAAGTTGTTCTTTGTATGTAATTAAAACAATAAATTAACACAATTACGAAACACAATGGGAAATGAAAGGGAGAGGGATGACATCTGTTGAAAAGAAGATGATCTTTATTTTCCTGCAGCTACTCAAGATCAACGCTATTTCTTCACTTGATCCTGTTTCATGTTGATAAAGTCATTTCAGACTATTCACAGACTGTAAGGGGGCTCAAGAGCTAATAGGATTCTTAGTGAAAGGCATATTCTTATCTTGTATCACTATCTTCAACGGGACCACCACCTAGACAAAATCCCGAGTCTGAGATATTCAAGGTTCATATTCTTGACTATTGAACATTAGAGGAGAATGGGACCCACCCGGGTGATGCACACAAGTGATCCTCATTCCAATCGTAATATATGACAATAGAACATGTTTCGCTGTATGGCAATGAATCTTGAAGTGTAAAGGAACAAGCTAGGAAAAAAACTTGGAAGCAATAGAGATGTGGTTCCTGAGACGAATGTCGCGAATTCCTTTCACTGCCATAGTAACAAACAACTATAGCCTGAAAAAAAAAGCTAATGAAACCAGAACATTATAAATAACAACAAGAAAGAGACAAATAGCTTTCTTTGGTCACGTGATGAGAAGAGAGGCATTGGAGAACATCTTGGCATCTAGATAGATCAAGGGGAAGAGAGGCAGAGGCAGACCAAGAGAAATGATGCTGGATGGGTTGAGACGGTGGCATGGAGAAATATCAAAAGCTGAGTTGATTCAGAAAACCTAAGACCGAGATTTGTGGAGAGCCATGAACGCCTAGGTCAACTGACAGGGCACTTGACTATGACGGTGATGATGCGGTGTGAAGGGTATTCTGTAAGTAAGTGAAAGGACGTTGGACGGAGGGAATAGCAGAGTCCATGGGAATATCGATATATGAAGCCCATAATCGGGCACTCTCACGATGTTTATACTTCACCTTGACACCGCAAGGTACAAGAGGAACATGATGAGATGAGATGAGATGAGTGAAAGGATCACTTTGCACACTTCAAGGCGTATTGGTATAAAGTGCCAGCCCCACATTTGTATAGAGCAATCGGCACTCGGGGTGGGGGGGGGGGGGTCATGGGCGATATCATACCAGCCGCTTTTTTCTTCACATAAAATTTCTTGGTACTCCCTGTAAGCTAGGTCGACCTAGGAGCCATATCACGTATGTCGTAACCTGAAAGCTGTGAATGTTTAACACTTCACATATCACTGGCAGTGTCTGCCAAAGTTAGCCTTTTTGTTCGTCCACGGCAGTGCCGTTTGGTAAATCGTAGCAGGAAAAACATATAATGAAAAACAGCAGTTAATCTGTCTAAAAAGTTCATAGTGGCACACAGCATACATGAAAATGATACAAGTTCGAAACATTAACTGATCGGCTGATGATCACACATCCAATTCTCACCGGAGAAGATATGGGCTGGAAGTATGATGTCGATCTAGAACTTCAAAAGTGCCGAATAAGAGCCTAATCCTGGATGATTAATTATTCAGGAGGTTCTTTGCTGTCCCTGTCATCACGTCAGGTGGAAGAGATTCTCTATGGTGGACCAGTTCATGCCCAGTGTGTCTGTGTAGATATTACTGCCACACCTGTCTCTTGTTCTATGAGCCATGCCTTCCATCATTCTACTCTCCAAACCACTGTCACATTTACTATGGCCACATTATTTCACTTTCCGAGGCATGACGATTTTTATGAGCCAGGTATCTTCAATCTTGAGATCGTGTTAAGTGTCAGTATTTTATTTTTCTGTCTGGTTCAGATATTTTAGGAACTTTTCTGTAACATTTCAGTTCAAAAGCTCTGTTTAACTTCTGTAATGGAAAACTGCTTTAACAAAATGAAGAATACGTGCTATTTGCGTGGACTTGGTCTACATCCTTCTCGAACCAGGAACAATGAGAGAAAGTCCCAGGTTTCAAGTACTCTACCGTTGGCAGTCGCAAACAGTATGCAAAATCAATCGCCGTTGGCAGTCACAAACAGTATGCAGAACCCGTCGATTCCTAGACTTTCTAAGAAAATCATCAAGCGTATTCACAAGAATGTGAATATACTAGGCGTTAGTGAGATGAGATGGAAGGGATCGGGCAAAATTATAGCTGACAACCACACAATAATTTATTCTGGAGGGGATACACATGAAAAAGGTGTAGGAATAATACTTGACGAAGAAACAGCCAAGTCACTTAAGGGATACTGGTTTATTTCAGATAGAGTTATTTTGGTCAAAATCAAAGGCAAACCAATAGATATAAATATTATACAAGTATATGCACCAACAACAAGCAGTAGTGATGAAGAAATACAACACTTTTACGACGAAATAGAAATGGCAATGGCTC
This sequence comes from Cepaea nemoralis, assembly GCA_014155875.1. Lineage (NCBI taxonomy): Eukaryota > Metazoa > Mollusca > Gastropoda > Stylommatophora > Helicidae > Cepaea > Cepaea nemoralis. The sequence continues at coordinate 56,526 of JACEFZ010011486.1, forward strand.
AAATTGGATCACAGGAAATAAAAATAATACTTGGAGATTTTAATGCAAAAGTAGGAAAGGGGAAAATGGAGGATGTAGTGGGGAATTATGGTTTAGGTACATAGAATGAAAGAGGGGAAAAGCTAATAGAATGGGCAAATATCAATGATATGATAATTGGAAACACGTGGTTTAAACACCATAAAAGACGACTATACACATGGAAAAGCCCTGATCAGAAAATACGCAACCAAATTGACTACATACTAATTAATAAAAGATTTAGAAATGCTCTAATTAATGTAAAAACACTGCCTGGCGCCGACTGTAATAGTGATCATGTACCACTATGTGGACAAATAAAAGTAAGATTAAAGAGAGGGAAACAAATGGTTAGGAACATGAGACTTAATAAAGAGGTTCTGAAAGTAGATAAAGAAATTCAAGAACAATACATAGTGACTGTGAAAAATAGGTACAATGCAATAGCTAAAATACAGAGTATAAATGAACAATGGGAAATGTTAAGGGACTCCATTCATCAAACTAGCAAAGAAATATTACCGGAGAGAAGTCAAATAGCTAAGAAAAAATGGATGAATGAAGAAATCTTAATGCTGATGGACAAAAGAAAACAGAGTAAAAATGACAAACAAGAATACGCTAAGATAAATAAAGAAATAAAAGATAAATGTTGGAAGGCAAAAGAAAGTTGGTTAAGTGAGCAGTGCAAAAAAATTGAATTAAATGCCATTAAAGATACAAAAAATATGCACAGACAAATCAGTGAGCTCACGGGAAGAAAAATAAGAATAAATACAGGGTGTTTGAAATCAAAAACAGGAAAGATATTATTGGAGGAAGGTGATATAATGAAGAGGTGGAATGAGTATATAAAAGAATTATATGATTGGTAAAGGGAAGAATTAACAGAAGAAAGTAACTTAGAAGGTCCACCTATTCTAAAAGAAGAAGTCGCTGGCGCTATGAAATATATGAAGAAAGGAAAAACAGCTGGACCAGATGAAATCACAATAGAAGAATTAGAAGTATTGGGAGAATTTGGAGTAGATATATTAACCAAAATGTTAAATGATATTTACAGCAGTGGATATTTACCCAGTGATATGCTGAAATCTGTATTTATAGCTATACCAAAAAGACCAGGAGCAATTGAATGTGAAGATTTTCGTACAATTAACCTCATAAACCATATCACTAAGCTTCTGCTCAGAATCATAATGAGAAGAACCAGAAAGAAAATAAAAATGGAAATTAGTGAAGAACAGTATGGATTTGTGGAGGGAAAGGGCACAAACAATGCAATTTATACATTACGGACACTAATAGAAAGGTCAATAGAGAAACAGAAAGACATATATTTATGCTTCATAGATTATACTAAGGCATTTGATAAAGTAAAACATGATGAACTGATTAAAATGTTGGAAGATATCAACATTGATGGGAAAGATTTAAGAATAATAAAGAATATTTACTGGAACCAAGTAGCAGCAATTAAAATTGGAAATAAAGAGGGTAGTTACGAACACATAAAGCTAGGAGTACGACAGGGATGTGTCTTGTCACCAGATCTCTTCTCCCTATATAGCGAAGTAATAATGAGAGAGATCAAAGAGATGCCAGGAATACTAGTTGGAGGTTATAATATAAAAAATATACGCTATGCAGATGACACAGTATTGGTGGCAGATAAATCAACAGACCTACAACAATTGTTGGACACTGTAGTAACAGAGAGTGCAAGGAAAAGACTCTCCTTGAATATCAAGAAAACAGTAACAATGGTGATATCAAAGAAAATGGTGACACCAAAATGTGACATAGAAATAGAAGGAAAAATTCTTAACCAAGTGGATAATTTTAGATACCTAGGGATATTTATAACATCAGATGGAAGATGTACAACAGAGATTAAGAGCAGAATAGGGCAGGCAAAGGCCGCATTTAAGAAAATGAAGAGTATCTTATGCAATAAGTCACTGTCACTGAATGTAAGAAAGAGAGTGCTGAAATGCTATGTAGAACCAGTTTTGCTGTATGGCAGTGAATCTTGGAATGTAAATGAACAAATTAAGAAGAAATTAGAAGCAACAGAGATGTGGTTCCTGAGACGAATGTTGAGAATTCCTTGGACTGCCAGAGTAAGTAACGACGACTGCCTGAAACAGGCTAATGAAACTAGAACACTTTATACAACAATAAGAAAGAGACAAACAGCTTTCTTTGGTCATGTAATGAGAAGAGAGGCATTTGAGAACATCGTGACAACTGGAAAGATCGAGGGGAAGAGAGGCAGAGGCAGACCAAGAGAAATGATGCTGGATGGATTGAGACGGTGGCACGGAGGAATATCAGCAGCAGAGTTGATCCAGAAAACCAAAGACCGGGATCTGTGGAGAGCCATGAACGCCTACGCCAGCTGGCAGGGCACTTGATGATGATGATTCACAAGAAAATTAAAAGGTATATGTGGCCATGCCGGTGCCCCGGAGCTAGTGCACTTGATGAAAATTTCCACGTGTATCTATGGAAGCGACTGGTGCACTTATGGGTTTTCCCCGTGCTATGAAGTTAGTTTCCCCACAGAGCCCTTAACATATATACTTATCACTACGGTCAATTTAACGCATAAAAAACAACAAAAATGACACAGAATGAAGAATAAACACTGGCGCTGAACGTACTCAAGGTTACGGATAACCCTAAACAGTCTGTTGAACATTGCGTATTGTCCTTCCGTTCCTTTTCTATCTTTGTGTGTGAATGGATACTGTACCAATCAAACGTGTCAGTTCACAATTAACTTGGCAAAGCCAGCAAGGGAAATAATATCTGATTACTGGGTGAGTGCGGAACTGGTGTGGGTAGGTGCGGAATATGTGAGTTGACGGGGAGATGTGTGTGTGGCTGAGGAATATGTGTTTGGTTGAGTGGTTGGAGGGTGTGGGTGGAGGAGGATATTGGATGAGTGATTGTTGGTGGGAAATGGGACGGGTAGAGGATATGTGAGTGGGTGGGGGAGATGTGTGTAGGTGGGGGATGTGTGGGTTATTGAATGTATGTGTGCTTGGGGTGTGGGTGGATGGGATGTGTGGTGGGTGAGAGGTGTGTGTGGCGGGGAGATGTGTAGGTGTAGGGATGTGGTGGATGGGTGGGGAATGTATTGTATGTGTGTGTGGTTGGGTGGGGGAGTTGGAGTGAATGGGGGATGTGTGGGTGGGTGGTGGATGTGTCTCATAACATAGTATATGCATTGTTTATGTTTACAAAATTCACGTGACAATGTTTTTTTTCCTATGCACTGTTGATGAAAGAAAGATGAGTGATTGGAAGGGCCGAATGTAAGACGGGCCTGCGTGCCCAATTTGTTACCCTTTGAAAATAAAGTCTGTTCGTTCGTTCGTTCGTGTCTTCTCTCTCTCTCTCTCTCTCTCTCTCTCTCCTCTCTCTCTCTCTCTCTCTCTCTCTTCTCTCTCATCTCTATATATATTATATATATATATATATATATATATATATATATATATATATATATATATTATTTATAGTATATTATATTATATATATCCAACAATCTTGCTTCTCTGTGCCTACCCACATCAAGTGAATTACAGTGGTTGGATCTATACAACCCTGATAACACAAGCATTGGGCGATACGATCTTAAATACGTGCTATAACAATCAACCTTACTTACCTATTTCATAGGAAACAGTATGAAGTGAATCCTCGCAGGCATGTAACAGGAACAATACCCCCTCTCTCTCTTCCTTTCCCCCACCCCTCTCTCTCTCTCTCTCTCTCTCTCTCTCTCTCTCTCCTCTCTCTCTCTCTCTCCCCTCTTTCTCTCTTTTCATATTATACCTTGCACATGCCCATATACACGAGCATTTTGTCTGTTGAGCGGTGTATATGTATGTATGTGCGTTCTCGCATATCAGTCCACCCAGACTTTAGGACTCGCCTCATAACAATATATATGAGTAAATAATGGGGTTTTGGTTAGTAACGCCATCGCGCCCCCTCATGCTTCGTTAGTACATCCTATGAGGTTGCTCAGTCACCGTCCTGCCTCCTGCCCCGCCCCCCCATTCTTTCAACGTGCTCACTGAACCGGGACACCTATCACCGGGTATAAAAGAATACACCGGTGATTTTCTGAGTTGCTTACAGATCGCCACTGTGAGGTGAGTATGAACATTTTTTCAATTCACATTTTTTAAATTCTCATTTTCTTCACTCCTTTCATTTTTTCATCCCTTTGTTCTTCTCGTCCTGTCGTCACCTTCTGATGTAGTCACAGGAGATCTCCTTGACTGTATGTTGTGTTTGTGAATGTGTTTGTTTGCTGATGAAGGCTAGTCGCCGCAACGTCCTGTATGTGTCTTAATTCTGTTATGTAAAGCTGCACTACTTTGTGTCATTTTATAATGAAAATGTAACATGTGATGTGTTTTTTCTTAAGACAAAACCAAGCACAATTAATAAACACACTAACAGTAACTATTTTCTCTACTTTATTTCCAGTTCAAATGATTGTTTAAAAAAACTATTTGTAACAAGTTGTTCTTTGTATGTAATTAAAACAATAAATTAACACAATTACGAAACACAATGGGAAATGAAAGGGAGAGGGATGACATCTGTTGAAAAGAAGATGATCTTTATTTTCCTGCAGCCTACTCAAGATCAACGCTATTTCTTCACTTGATCCTGTTTCATGTTGATAAAGTCATTTCAGACTATTCACAGACTGTAAGGGGGCTCAAGAGCTAATAGGATTCTTAGTGAAAGGCATATTCTTATCTTGTATCACTATCTTCAACGGGACCACCACCTAGACAAAATCCCGAGTCTGAGATATTCAGGTTCATATTCTTGACTATTGAACATTAGAGGAGAATGGGACCCAGCTTCTATGGCTAGAACCGCGGTGATGCACCAAGTGATCCTCACTCCAATCGTAATATATGACAATAGAACATGTTTCGCTGTATGGCAATGAATCTTGAAATGTAAAGGAACAAGCTAGGAAAAAAACTTGGAAGCAATAGAGATGTGGTTCCTGAGACGAATGTCGCGAATTCCTTGCACTGCCATAGTAACAAACAACTATAGCCTGAAAAAAAAGCTAATGAAACCAGAACATTATAATAACAACAAGAAAGAGACAAATAGCTTTCTTGGTCACGTGATGGAAGAGAGGCATTGGAGAACATCTTGTCATCTAGATAGATCAAGGGGAAGAGAGGCAGAGGCAGACCAAGAGAAATGATGCTGGATGGGTTGAGACGGTGGCATGGAGAAAATATCCAAAGCTGAGTTGATTCAGAAACCTAAGACCGAGATTTGTGGAGAGCCATGAACGCCTAGGTCAACTGACAGGGCACTTGACTATGACGGTGATGATGCGGTGTGAAGGGTATTCTGTAGTAAGTGAAAGACGTTGGACGGAGGGAATAGCAGAGTCCAGGGAATATCGATATATGAAGCCCATAATCGGGCACTCTCACGATGTTTATACTTCACCTTGACACCGCAAGGTACAAGAGGAACATGATGAGATGAGATGAGATGAGTGAAAGGATCACTTTGCACACTTCAGGCGTATTGGTATAAAGTGCCAGCCCCACATTTGTATAGAGCATCGGCACTCGGGGTGGGGGGGGGGGGTCATGGGCGATATCATACCAGCGCTTTTTTCCTCACATAAAATTTCTGGTACTCCCCTGTAAGCTAGGTCGACCTAGAGCCCATATCACACGTATGTCGTAACCTGAAAGCTGTGAATGTTTAACACTTCACATATCACTGGCAGTGTCTGCCAAGTTAGCCTTTTTGTTCGTCCACGGCAGTGCCGTTTGGTAAATCGTAGCAGGAAAAACATATAATGAAAAACAGCAGTTAATCTGTCTAAAAAGTTCATAGTGGCCACACAGCATACATGAAATGATACAGTTCGAAACATTAACTGATCGGCTGATGATCACACATCCAATTCTCACCGGAGAAGATATGGGCTGGAAGTATGATGTCGATCTAGAACTTCAAAAGTGCCGAATAAGAGCCTAATCCTGGATGATTAATTATTCAGGAGGTTCTTTGCTGTCCTGTCATCACGTCAGGTGGAAGAGATTCTCTATGGTGGACCAGTTCATGCCCAGTGTGTCTGTGTAGATATTACTGCCACACCTGTCTCTTGTTCTATGAGCCATGCCTTCCATCATTCTACTCTCCAAACCACTGTCACATTTACTATGGCCATTATTTCACTTTCCGAGGCATGACGATTTTTATGAGCCAGGTATCTTCAATCTTGAGATCGTGTTAAGTGTCAGTATTTTATTTTTCTGTCTGGTTCAGATATTTTAGGAACTTTTCTGTAACTTTCAGTTCAAAAGCTCTGTTTAACTTCTGTAATGGAAAACTGCTTTAACAAAATGAAGAATACGTGCTATTTGCGTGGACTTGGTCTACATCCTTCTCGAACCAGGAACAATGAGAGAAAGTCCCAGGTTTCAAGTACTCTACCGTTGGCAGTCGCAAACAGTATGCAAAATCAATCGCCGTTGGCAGTCACAAACAGTATGCAGAACCCGTCGATTCCTAGACTTTCTAAGAAAATCATCAAGCGTATTCACAAGAATGTGAATATACTAGGCGTTAGTGAGATGAGATGGAAGGGATCGGGCAAAATTATAGCTGACAACCACACAATAATTTATTCTGGAGGGGATACACATGAAAAAGGTGTAGGAATAATACTTGACGAAGAAACAGCCAAGTCACTTAAGGGATACTGGTTTATTTCAGCTAGAGTTGTTTTGGTCAAAATCAAAGGCAAACCAATAGATATAAATATTATACAAGTATACGCACCAACAACAAGCAGTAGTGATGAAGAAATACAACACTTTTATGACGAAATAGAAATGGCAATGGCTCAAATTGGATCAAAGGAAATAAAAATAATACTTGGAGATTTTAATGCAAAAGTAGGAAAGGGAATATTGAGATGTAGTGGGGAATTATGTTTAGGTACAAGTAATGAAAGAGGGAAAAGTAATAGAATGGGCAAATATCAATGATATGATAATTGAAACACGTGGTTTAAACACCATAAAAGACGACTATACACATGGAAAAGCCCTGATCAGAAATACGCAACCAAATTGACTACATACTAATTAATAAAAGATTTAGAAATGCTCTAATTAATGTTAAAACAATGCCTGGCGCCGACTGTAATAGTGATCATGTACCACTATGTGGACAAATAAAGTAAGATTAAAGAGAGGGAACAAATGGTTAGGAACATGAGACTTAATAAAGAGGTTCTGAAAGTAGATAAAGAATTCAAGAACAATACACAGTGACTGTGAAAAATAGGTACAATGCAATAGCTAAAATACAGAGTATAAATGAACAATGGGAAATGTTAAGGACTCCATTCATCAAACTAGCAAAGAAATATTACCGGAGAGAAGTCAAATAGCTAAGAAAAAATGGATGAATGAAGAAATCTTAATGCTGATGGACAAAAGAAAACAGAGTAAAAATGACAAACAAGAATACGCTAAGATAAATAAAGAAATAAAAGATAAATGTTGGGAAGGCAAAAGAAAGTTGGTTAAATGAGCAGTGCAAAAAAAATTGAATTAAATGCCATTAAAGATACAAAAAATATGCACAGACAAATCAGTGAGCTCACGGGAAGAAAAATAAGAATAAATACAGGGTGTTTGAAATCAAAAACAGGAAAGATATTATTGGAGGAAGGTGCTATAATGAAGAGGTGGAATGAGTATATAAGAGAATTATATGATGGAGAAAGGGAAGAATTAACAGAAGAAAGTAACTTAGAAGGTCCACCTATTCTAAAAGAAGTCGCTGACGCTATGAAACTATATGAAGAAAGGAAAAACAGCTGGGCCAGATGAAATCACAATAGAAGAATTAGAAGTATTGGGAGAATTTGGAGTAGATATATTAACCAAAATGTTGAATGATATTTACAGCAGTGGATATTTACCCAGTGATATGCTGAAATCTGTATTTATAGCTATACCAAAAAGACCAGGAGCAATTGAATGTGAAGATTTTCGTACAATTAACCTCATAAACCATATCACTAAGCTTCTGCTCAGAATCATAATGAGAAGAACCAGAAAGAAAATAAAAATGGAAATTAGTGAAGAACAGTATGTATTTGTGGAGGGAAAGGGCACAAACAATGCAATATATACATTACGGACACTAATAGAAAGGTCAATAGAGAAACAGAAAGACATATATTTATGCTTCATAGATTATACTAAGGCATTTGATAAAGTAAAACATGATGAACTGATTAAAATGTTGGAAGATATCAACATTGATAGGAAAGATGTAAGAATAATAACGAATATTTACTGGAACCAAGTAGCAGCAATTAAAATTGGAAATAAAGAGGGTAGTTACGAACACATAAAGCTAGGAGTACAACAGGGATGTGTCTTGTCACCAGATCTCTTCTCCCTATATAGCGAAGTAATAATGAGAGAGATCAAAGAGATGCCAGGAATACTAGTTGGAGGTTATAATATAAATAATATACGCTATGCAGATGACACAGTATTGGTGGCAGATAAATCAACAGACCTACAACAATTGTTGGACACTGTAGTAACAGAGAGTGCAAGGAAAGGACTCTCCTTGAATATCAAGAAAACAGTAACAATGGTGATATCAAAGAAAATGGTGACACCAAAATGTGACATAGAAATAGAAGGAAAAATTCTTAACCAAGTGGATAATTTTAGATACCTAGGGGCATTTATAACATCAGATGGAAGATGTACAACAGAGATTAAGAGCAGAATAGGGCAAGCAAAAGGCCGCATTTCAGAAAATGAAGAGTATCTTAGTGCAATAGGTCACTATCACTGAATGTAAGAAAGAGAGTGCTGAAATGCTATGTAGAACCAGTTTTGCTGTATGGCAGTGAATCTTGGAATGTAAATGAACAAATTAATAAGAAATTAGAAGCAACAGAGATGTGGTTCCTGAGACGAATGTTGCGAATTCCTTGGACTGCCAGAGTAACTAACAACGACTGCCTGAAACAGGCTTATGAAACTAGAACACTATATACAACAATAAGAAAGAGACAAACAGCTTTCTTTGGTCATGTAATGAGAAGAGAGGCATTGGAGAACATCGTGACAACTGGAAAGATCGAGGGGAAGAGAGGCAGAGGCAGACCAAGAGAAATGATGCTGGAGGATTGAGACGGTGGCACGGAGGAATATCAGCAGCAGAGTTGATCCAGAAAACCAAAGACCGGGATCTGTGGAGAGCCATGAACGCCTACGCCAGCTGGCAGGGCATTTGATGATGATGATTCACAAGAAAATGTTCATGGTATATGTGGCCATGCCGGTGCCACGGAGCTAGTGCACTTGATGAAGATTTCCACGTGTATCTATGGAAGCGACTGGTGCACTTATGGGTTTCCGCGTGCTATGAAGTTAGTTCCTCACAGAGCCCTTAACAGTATATACTTATCACTACGGTCAATTTAGACGCATAAAAAAACAACAACAATGACACAGAATGAAGAATAAACACTGGCGCTGAACGTACTCAAGGTTATCGGAATACACCCTAAACAGTCTGTTGAACATTGCGTATTGTCCTTCCGTTCCTTTTCTATCTTTGTGTGTGAATGGATACTGTACCAATCAAACGTGTCAGTTCACAATTAACTTGGCAAAGCCAGCAAGGGAAATAATATCTGATTACTATCATGCTACAAAGCATTAAAGTGGAGTAACTCTAAACGTCCGTCTTGAATGTTTCATGTTTAGCTGAAGATATTCCCCTGTATGGTGGCCAAATACTGTTAACGTTTAATGATCAGCCAGTTATAGGATGTTACGAAACAGCGGTAACCTTACTGATGTTTATAAAGTGGCCATTTACAAACATGTGAAAATGTGCAACAACACATAACGTTCCGTGAAAGTTATCTGCATGAACTCTACTGATCTCCAATATTTGGAAATATCGGAGGCCAAATGAACTCCAGAAGATCAAAGTGTAGTATCCACGCTTGATCTTGCCGGGGTCACATGCAGGGGCGGCCATCCGAATGACATCACGGGGAAGTGACGGGGGGGGGGGGGGGGCTGATGGGGCGGCTCTGTGAGAGCCCTTATTAAAAAAAAAAAATAATAATGTTCCAGATTCCTCGTGTCAAGGATATTGCAAAAGTGGGATACACATATTCATGGTTATAATTTTTACTAGAAATAATCATGGTGCACTTATTTACTTTTACAGTTAATATTTAAGGAACGAAAAGTGGCGTTAAAATGTGTGGACATTTGAACACTGAAAGCAATAAACGATGGGATCTAACCAGTTGTAGTTAAGACATATAACATATATCTGCAAGGCGAAATTCCCGGCCCAACCGACACCAATCATATTGAGTTAAAGTTATACGTACGACCTGTTTACTGTCGACTGTCATCATGCTCCTGCCAGTTCTGGGGTTATGTGACTGCTAGCTCGTGGTGACATCCGAGAACTATCAGGGTAACCTTAAATTATAACATTTTGCTGCATGTCTTTTTCAAGATGTTCCCGCCATGTTTATGATTTACCTGGCCATTTTATATAAGTGGTCCGTCATTGCTTTATAAACAGCCGACGTCTCATATCATCAACATCAACGCAAAGTAGACTGTGACTGATTTCGAACCCTCGATTCTGTACGTAGAGGAAAGATAATACTATCATTCCTTAAATTATATATATATATATATATATATATATATATATATATATATATATAATAATATATATATATATATATATATATATATAGTATATATATATCTTTGTGTGTGTGTGTGTGTGTGTGTGTGTGTGTGTGTGTGTGTGTGTGTGTGTGTGTGTATGAACTGAACACAATCAACACAATCAACATATATGGACATGGACTGACAGATGGCGCCGGGCACCATTCGTAAACAATCCAAGATCGGTTATCCAACTACACCATGACAGACTCCTAGGCCATTAGTCATGGCGATTGTCTCCTGTCGAAATGGCGTCAATTCTAAGCAGTGTTCACATGCTGCAGTTCGTACACAATACTGATGTGGCACCAGCAATCAGCCGCCCATAACTGGCTGACGGGAATATTTTATACTTTATATATGTCTTCTAAAATTTGGACTTCTCGTCCTTGACTTGGGAATGTAAATTACAATTACCACTAAGATTCCACTCTACAATACGCTGTCCATGCTGGTCAAACACCATGCTACCCTGGCAGTGACTACGAGGACGAGTACATTCACTGCATTACTTGTTCATATTCTATGTTACAATGTATCATTCTTTTCTCCCGCAGTAAGACACACCAGTTTGCAGTGAAATCTAAGGCGTCAGTGTCCATGATATATGGCGTCGATGTCTCACCATAACAAATTAGAAAGCAAGTACCACGCCTCATATATCATAGCCTAAAATATATGAAGCCTGCGCGTTGGTGTATGGGTCAGGTGTCACGCTGACAATGGCAAGAGAACGGTCGGACAAGATTCTCGTCGTTCGCTACAAGAGGGAAAGACTGGCTACCTATTACTTCTATGGTTCTAACTTCCTTCTACGGGGCTTGTTTTTTCTGTCTGTCCTGTCTGCCTGTCGGTCTGTCTTTATTTTTTACAGAATATACGAAGTCCTTACACTACACATCTTAAAGGCAGTATCTGCCATGGATTACATATTTTGTAATATACGCATTAAACAGGTCAAAGCATTTCATTATGTAAAGAGTAATTACTTAAAGCAGGAGTGTTTAAAGTTTGCTTAGTTCACGCCTCAATTACATTATTTTAGCGGCTTCCTGTTTTAAAATCATGACAAGTTTAGACAGTTGGCGTAATTCTGTTTTTTTTTTAATCAGGAGAGCTTACGGAAGACTAAATGTGTAAATGTAATGCTCTCTTCGACTTCACTTGGACATTCTGTAAAATAAAAAAAATATGACACGCACAACAAAAGGAGACATGTGCCGTTTGAAAACTATTACTACAAGCACAGATAGTGTTTGGTTTCCAGCTAAATAGGAACAATTAACGCCCACCCTTGATGCCCTTGACCGTCAGTTGCGGCCCTCGGAGAGTACAATGTGAAAACCGCTGCCTGAAAGTATGACGGATTTCGCATGACACCATCAGAAGCTCATGGAATTAATCAACATTGTTATCGCGAGAGCAATAAGTGCCAATGCATGTTTACGCTGAATCGGTGGAATTTCAGAAGTTGAGGAACAGTGACAGCAACAACATCGCCCTTCCGCCTTTTGCAAGGAATAAATAACAACCGGCTGCATATTTCACACACATTGTCGTATTTAAAGAGTGACAAATACATTTCTACTACAATTTCATATTTTCATTATTCAGAAAATACAACTTCAGTCTACCAAACAATGCGACAACAACATCAAATTACGTCAATGCTGAGTTATAGAAAAGACACATTTCTACATGTGATCAAGAGGAAAAAAAAAGGAAGAAGAGAGAGGAGGGAGGGAGGAGAGAGAGAAGAGAAAGAAAGGAATGATGAGGGAATTGAGGTAAATAATGTAAGATAAGTGTGAAGCCTAAAAGTTCGTTCCTCGGTCGAACTCTGCCTACTACACACTACCTTTGATAGTAAAGAAAGACGAAGAGAGAGAAGGAGAAAAAGAGGATGAGAGTAAGGGATACGACAGATAGAGGTTCGTGTCTCCGCGTAGAGAACAATAGTTAATTACTATTGCACCATCAATGTCTCGTGGTGTATGTTATCAGGTTATAGAAGAGATGTACAGCCTCACAAGGTCTCTAAGCTACTCTAAATTATATTACTTCAGACTGACAAGTCGAAATAAAAGGCAACTCAAACATATTTATTTTCTTCTGAACAGTAACAGAGTGACAATCTACAGCATAATCACATAAAGTAACCAGTACATGCATTGAAGACACATCTACGTATAATCGACTCCAAAAAACAACACAATACTGCATGACGCCACAAGGGGGGGGGGGGGTAGATAATGTAATAAACTATACAACCAGACGTTAGGGAATTATTACCTACTATCACCTCCTAACCGCTTGAAGAAAAGGACTAAATCTAGGAATTACACCGGCCTTTGTTTCATAACTATCTCTCCGTAGGCTTATCAGTGGTACATGTATTCAGCCCAAACACCCATTGATCCGCAGATTGATCCATCAATCCATATACCCAGGGAATTAATTCGCTCCCATCCAACTTGTTCAGCGGGTAACTGTTTACCCAGACAATGTCTGAAACATTATAAAACAATACCCAATATATAAAACATATACAATTAAACTAAGTCTTATGTCAACTTACATTCTTCTTCTGTCGTCCCGTGGGTTTTATGGTCGTCCTCCTGGGTTTCATTTGTCTCTGCCCAATCAATCGCTTGTCGTGGATCCCACTTGACCTTATTGTCATATCTGACCTTTAGTCTCCTGCGTGGTTCCAACCGCAGTGTTCCTGGCTATGGTCGTCCTGTTTGACGTTTAGCCATCTACTGCAACTAACGAGCGGTCTCCTTAGCTGGCGGTCCCCTTAACTCAAGTGGCTTTCTTGCACTTTAACGACCCTCGGACTCTGCGTGTCTTTCCCTTCTTTGGCTTATCTGCCTTGGGTAGGTTCAGTTCACAGATCCTTAGTCGCTCTCACTCCTATCAGTGATTCAGACGAATTCTAGCATGGGCGCTTGTCCGTCTTCCTTCACTTCCTCCTCCTACAGATACTATACAGACTTGGGCACGGATTAGCCACAATTTCTGAAGTCCTGTTACTATGTTCCATGGGCTGCCCCAAGAGGGCTCAGACCCCGCCGCTCCCGGAGTCCACTATTAACTGTCCTCTCTCCTGCTCGACTCTTCTAACTGACTGGATCCTCAAGTATATATTACTTCTCGAGTTGGCGCCTTTCTTGAATCACGTGACGTCGCTGTCCCTTGTCATCCAATCAGTACTTCGCGTACCCTGCTTCAATTTGCATCTTATTATTAATCTAACTACCTTCACCCCAATACGACCTTGTTTTTGAGTTCATAGTCCTTGTTTGAGTTCATGCTCCTTGAAGTAGATTTCTCAGCTCAAGCACGTTCCCACTGCCATAAATCTGCCAGCCTACTGTACCTATTTTGGTCTCTAGACAGCCTTCGTTTATTTCAGATCTCGGATGCACCTATAAACTATGTGGCCTGTTTTGTTTTCTGACAGCTCTAACCTAAAGTATACATTACATCTGGCATTCCCCGACTCTGAGAAAGCTACAGAACAACGACAGTTGAGGTAGAGTTTTAGGAAACCGAAACAATTCGGGTTCAGAGCTTGACCTTTCAAGCTGTTTAAAAATATCTTGGCCGATGAACTTAGATACTTCCAAATTCCCCTACTGGTTTTGGTGTCATCAATATCTAGTGCCTTGTTGTCCCATTTTGTGACGCATCAGGCGTTCACATACACATTCTCTCTCTCTCTCTCTCTCTCTCTCTCTCTCTCTCTCTCTCTCTCTCTCTCTCTCTCTCTCTCTCTCTCTCTCTCTCTCTCTCTCTCTCCCCCCCCCCCCCCCAACACAATAAGGCTCTGAAACATATACACTAAGCAAACGGTATATATAAACCTTAGAAGCTACTGGGTTATGGTGTCACAGCAAGATGTAAAGGTTGATTTAGACAGCAGAAAGATGAGATAAATGCATTCTTCAAAATAGATCCACAAACATACAACAACTGAAAAGTGTACACAAGTGGACAGTCTTCTTACTGAACACACTCGAAGATACAAAGTTCTGGTATTGACAGAGAGGAGCGCACCGGAAAGAATAAGCTGAGAGAAAGAAAAGTGGATGTCAAAGATACGATTACAAGTCATAGCCATACAAGAGTCTAGCAAAACGGTTAGTTAGTTGCATATCCTTTACAGGACGTCGCATTTAACACAGACATGTTTTGCTGTTGTGATCTCTTGGCAAGTTTACGTTCAGTTGTTTGCCATCTGAACGACCGGCACCCATACCATTTCGTAAAAAAACCAACGAAAGGCGGTCTGCTGTCTGAAATCAGGGAGACTGCAGTCACATGGTCACAGATCACATCCGCACACGTTTTGATTGACTAGCTGGATGATACTGAACAGTTGAACTACACACCAGACATTTTTGGTTAAAGATATTGAATATAAGATCTTCGGGCGGAAGAGCGCAATTGGGAGGGTACACGCCTTATCCTGGTGCGAGGAAATGTAACCTAAAGACAAAATGTCATGGCAGGGCAGACCAGGCCCTAAGCCTTTGTTGGCAGCTGGTCTAGGATCGAAGCTCCGACAGGCGGACAGTTAGAGCATAGCTTTGCTGATTCGCCAGCTTCTGCAGCTTGTCTTGTACCAGATGTATTGCTGTTATCTTTCATCTGGAGTGAACTGGACAGGCCGAAAGAGGATCATGCTGCATGGGAAACACACGGTCTCTATATTTTAGCCCAGGCTTTGTGCTATGGAGAGGTATAACTCCATCCCTGGTCTTAACCGGTCTCTGAATCAAAACGAGAGGTAGCAGTTACGGGTTATAAGTCCTTTTCATTTGACGTAGACATGAGGCACCACGGGTTGCCTCTGACGGTGGGAGACACCTACAGGTGTCACTGATCAGCTACCGCCCGCCTGAAGCTGGGCAGCCCCAGGCCAATTGGGTGCTGATCCGCCACAGCCTGCCTGCTTCAATGGGTGCCTGGGGGATAGGACAAAATCTGAACGCAGGCTGTAAAACCAATGCACCAAGTACAAATAACAAGAAAAATAGAAACCTCAAACTACGGCTTTCAACCTGGAACGTAACTATGTGTCCAGGATTTTCCACTGACCTGACGAATATTGACGATGTGAGAAAAACGGCTGTGATTGATGTCGAACTCAATCGTCTTAACGTTGATATTGCTGACCTGCAGGAGACTCGCCTCGCTGAGGAAGGGCCACTCAGGGAAAACAATTACACCTTCTTTTGGAAGGGTAGAGAGCAGGCAGAAAAAAAGGCAAAATTGTGTGGGCTTTCCAGTGAAGAATTCGCTACTGGGAATGATTGAAATTCCAGCTGGAGGTAATGAAAGACTATTATCCCTGCGCATGGCAACCTCTTGTAGTTTTGCTACCATTATCACTGCATATGCACCGACACTTGCTTCCTCTGATGATGTGAAGAATTCATTCTATGAGGAGTTAGACTCTGTGATCAAGGAAGTTCCAAAATCCGACTTCATTTATATGCTCGGTGATTTCAATGCTCGTGTGGGCAAGGACTCGAGCTCATGGCCAGTGTGCCTAGGAAAATACAACATCGGTCGCATGAATGAAAATGGGCAAATGCTGCTGGAGCATTGCACCAGAAATGACCTATGTGTTAGAAACTCCTTTTTTAAAACAAAAGAATTGCATACGGTCACATGGAAACATCCAAGATCCGGCCATTGGCATCAGCTGGACTTCATCATCACACGGAGGCAACATATGAACCAAACATCATTAACTCGAAGTTACCACAGTGCTGACTGTGATACAGATCATTCTTTGGTTGTTGCAAGAGTTAGACCAAGATTAAAGAGAACCTACACAGCTAAACACAAATTTAGCCCCACTATTAATATTATTAACACCCACAATCCTGATAAGTGCTTTGAGTTCCAACAGCAACTTGAAGACGCTTTCACTGATAAATCAGAAAATTGTACAGCAAGTGAAAAGTGGGGTAAACTTAAGGAAACTCTACAAAACAATGGTAGGGGTTTACGGCACTGTGGATCATAAGAGACAGACTGGTTTGCGGCAAACATTCAGACACTGCAGCCCTTAATTGATGAAAAGAAGATAGCTCTCTTAAGAAACAAGGAAAGAACAACAAGTAACACTATCAGTGAGCTAAAGCAAGCTACTGCCAGGCAGTGTGCAAATGACTATTGGAACAAGTTATGTGAGTCAAGTCAAAATGCAAGTGGTAAGGGAAACATCAGAAGCATGTATGAAGGGATAAAGAAAGTCTGTGGTCCAATGATCAAAGGAAGTGAACCACTGAAAACCTTGACTGGAGAAATCATCACTGATAAGAAACAGCAGATGGATAGATGGGTATAGCACTATTTGGAGCTTTACTCAAGTGAGACCAAACTAGCGGATGATGCCCTCAACGCCACAGAGGCCCTACCAACGCTTGGCCACCCGGACACACTTCCCACCATAATAAAAATTAAGTGTGCTATAAATGAACTTGCAAGAATAAGAGTATTTCTGACTTCTAAGGCGCTGACCTCATCTGGCATAGGACTGACGAGAACAAGGGCTACACCCTCTTCCAACGCTATCTAGAGCAAAACAACCAGACAGACATGGGAAGCCGAAATCTTGCCAAGGAGGTCACCTCAGACAGGTGCAAGCACCAGAACATTTCAGATGAAGACACAGTGACAGTGAAAGAAATCAAGTCTGTGCTTCAACAATAAAAAAATAGCGGTTCAGGGCCAGATGGCATAAGATATGACAACATCAATATGTATACCGACAACGAGCTAAAGAAACTAGCAGACATGTACAACATCAGTATAGGGAGTGTTAGCATCAAGGAGGAGTGGTTACACAGCTATCTGATTCCCTTGCCGAAGCCTGGCAAAGACCACACAGAAATTCAGGGATATCGAGTAATAACCATGCAGAATACAAAAGGCAAGCTGCTGAAGAAGTTAAATGCCAGAAAAATATCAAGCCAGCTAGAGAGACAAGGTGTTTTCCCACCTACCCTGGGAGGGTACCGTCAAAACAAACAAACAAACAAACAAACAAACAAACTTGGATCAATGCAGCAGTATTTTCCCATGATGTCTATGAAGATTTCCACTCAGGCATTGAAATATTTGCTGCAGCGATTGATCTTGAGGACGCATACAACAGAGTGCCATTGGATGTTTTAATGCCGCTTCTTGAACTCAAGATAAGTATTTTCCTCCTTAGTTAGATTGCTGCAGCCCTCTTCCAAAGGAAAGTAGTTTTTAAATGTGGCAGTTGGACTTCGGAACCAGCAACAATATATCCTGGCCTACCACAGGGATCATCATTATCTCCGGTGCTGTTCAACGCCTACACTGTGAGAATCACCAGCGAGCAAATCACTAGGACCTGGAAGAACATTGTCTTACGCAGACAATGATTTAGTATATCGTCAGGGTAAGGATAGAAATCAGGTTGCTGTGGAACTGCAAACCAAACACAATCGCATAAGCTCTTAGTGTGTTGAAGCTGGGGCAATGGTCAACACAACAAAGGCAATAGTGACATGGTTCTCTTTGAATAACCATATTGTCAACACCCCAACGCCAACTGTAAATCTGGGTGCAGAGACGGTGGAAAGAACGCAGGCAATATATTACCCGAGGATACGATTTTATTGAAGCCTAGCTTATACTGAGTACGTAGACCAGGTGATAACAAAGGCCAAGCGGGGTTTGGCACCGATGCGGGTGATGGCGGCGGCAAACTGTAAGCAGGGCCATCTATGTCTTCTTTACAAGGGTCTGGTCATTTCTGTTTTGGAGTATGCAATGGTGATCCTGACTCTCAGCCATAAGCAGATAGAAAGGATGGAAAGGATACAGAACGAAGCTATGCGCATTATTCTGATCTTCGAGAATTCGTTAGAGGATGATGCTGTCAGTTACACGGATGGGTCGGTCGTTCGATGTGTGAGAAGTTCATGGACGTTTACGGCTCAGGCCGGAAGGAAGACTGTGAAGGAAGAGTCTGGCGCATTTGCTTTGACCACAAGCAGCATGACTATGGAAGTCATGGCAGTAAGTAAAGCAATAATATGGCTCGAGACACATGCATTCAATCGGGCATGTGTCCTTAGTGACTCAATAAGTAAGCTCAGTAGGATAGAGATGGGGTTGGTCCAAAGAGAGTGGCTGCTGTCTCTGGAACGGTCTCGGCTGCCAAAGATTAGTTGTCACGGCATGCAGGTGTACAAAGGAATGAGCAGGCGGCAGGCTTGCAGGTAGGGCTACTATGGAAGGCGGACGAGCCATTGACCAGGCAGACATTCTGAATGCTATACGAGAAGTAAGTCGTTTACGAGAACCAAGCGATAACTGGGAATCTACAACCATGGTTAGGCTGCGAGAACAGCAAGTTAAAAGAGGTGTGGCAAAACAAGAACACTACGCAGGAAGCCAAAGAGGAGTAATAAACCAAGACAGAACTAGTGTCGTGAGACGCTACACGCTGCGGGATTTGCTGAGGAGGGGATCCGAGCATTTATGAACTGAATGGTTCGATGTGCAATGAGGATGATCTGTCGACTAACTAACTAACTAACTAACTAACTAACTAACTAACTAACTAACTAACTAACTAACTAACTAACTAACTAACTAACTAACTAACTAACTAAACTAACTAAACTAACTAACTAACTAAACTAACTAACTAACTAACTAACTAACTAACTAACTAACTAACTAACTAACTATAAATGAACTTACATCTGGCAAGGCTCCAGGTAAAGATGGGATTCCAAAAGAGGATATGAAGAGTGGGCAAGGCACACTCACTGTACAGATCCACCAGCTAATAGAGCTATGCTGGCGATAATGACAAGTCCCACAGGATTTCAAAGATTCAAGCATCATAATATTGTACAAGAACAAGGGTTATCGGAGCAACTGTAGCAACCATCGGGGTATCTCACTTCTGTGTATTGATGTGAAAGTATTTGCCAGAATTGTTCTGCGCAGACTTCAAGTCCTAAGAGATCAAGTCTACCCCGAATCACAGTGTGGCTTCCGACAGAACCGGCCTTCCATTGATATGATATTTTCATTGCAACAAATGCAAGAAAAATGTTGTGAACAGAATCAACCACTGTTTATTGCCTTTATCGACCTCACAAAGGCATTTGATTTGGTCAGTCATGAGGGTCTGTTCAAGGCACTAAAGAAGATTGGCTGCCCACAAACTCTTCTGTCCATTGTGGAATCGTTCCACACAGGCATGAAGAGTATAATCAGGTTTGATGGTGCAACTTCAGAAGAGTTTGAAATCAGGAGTATAGTTAAGCAAGGCTGTGAACTACCTCCCACCCTCTTTGGAATATACTTTTTCACTTCTACTAAAATATGCCTTTCTTGATCAGGATGGTGATATATACATTCACTCACGCTAAGATGGTGGCCTCTACAATGCTCAGAGATTGAAGGCTAAGACCAAAATTAGGAGGGTACTGATCAGAGAGTTGCTTTGTGCAGATGATGCTGCAATTACGACCCACTCTGAGGAAGAATTACAACGTCTACTATCTGCATTCTCCAATGCTTGTTCTGAATTTGGTTTAACAATTAGCAAAACGAAGACACAGATTATGTCACAAGGTGCACATGGGGGTACCATCAATCTTTATTGGCGACGCTGAACTGGAGATAGTAGATCATTTTACATATCTAGGATTAGAGGTAAATAGCAAATTATCCATAGATCAGGAAATCAACATGAGAATTGGTAAGCAACAACAAATAAATAGGTTAAGAAAATGAGTCTGGGAGAACAGGAAGCTTACTGTCAAAACAAAAGTCCTTATCTATCAAGCCTGTGTCCTTAGTACTCTCCTTTATGGCAGTGAAGCCTGGACAAGTTGCTCACCCGAAGAGAAACGTTTAAACAGCTTTCATATTTCGTGTCTGCGAAGAATACTTGGTATTAAGTGGCAAGACAAAATCACAAATACTGAAGTATTGGAAAGATCAGGTTGTATGAAGATATTTTCCATGCTTAGTCTTCGAGACTTAGATGGATAGAACACGTTAGGAGGATGGATGATGGTAGAATACCAAAGGACATCTTTTATGGTGAATTACAAAGGGGTAAGAGATCTCAGGGTCGGCCTCTACTACGATACAAAGATGTGTGTAAGCGGGACAGGCATTGATAAATAATGCACACAGGGAGCAAGTCGCCGCTGAACGTGTTGCATGAAGGCAATTATCAGAACTGGAATAAAGACAAAGGAGAAAATTATTGCAGATAAGTCACACACCGAGCTAGGGAGGCGTAAGATGGTGCATGATGGTGAAAATGAAAATGATCATGTGTTCACATGCATCCTCTGTGGACGAACATTTACAGCGCGAATTGGCCTTATCAGTCACATTCGCCACCGCCATGGGTTGTAGTTATTAAGCCTTTTTTAAGCACAATGTAAGCGTGGGCGTTCATGTTCTGCCAACTCACTCGATCACCAGAGTCGTGGATCAGCTCCGTGTTTTTGTCTCGACCATGCCACGTGGCTAAGCCATCCAGGTATTTACTTCTCGGTCTTCCCTTGGTCTCTTCCCTTCGATCTTGCCAGTTGTCACCAAGTTCTCCAAGTCATTTCTTCTCATAACATGCCCAAACAATTGTGACTGTCTACGTATAATGACTCTAATCAGTTTACGATCTTCATTTGTTTCTTGAAGGACTTATTCATTGGTTTTTCTGTCTGTCCATGGTATTCTTTGCATTTTCCTCAGAAAACACATTTCAACAGCCATCAGATGTTTTTTTAGCCTGATTGCTCATTGTCCACGCTTGACATCCATACAAACGTACAGTTTCTACGTAGCACTTCAACACTCTTTTTTCTAGTTTCAATTTATATCTTTTTATTGGTCAGTTTTTTTTGTTTTTTTTTATCTTGCAAACGGCTACCTTCGCAATGGCAATTCTTGTTTTAAACTCTTCAAGGCATCTCCCATCAGATGTTATGACTGTTCCGAGATAACTGTATCGATTCACTTGTTTAGGAATATGCCCATTTACTAATATATCAGAATGTGGTATTTCCTTCTTCGCAGCGACGACCATAATCAATCTGTGTGTGCGTGTGTGCGTGCGTGTGTTGTGTGCGTGCGCTGCTGTGCGTGCTGTCGTGTGTGTGTGTGTGTGTGTGTGTGTGCAGTGAAGACCTAAAAAGGCACACTTACATGGGACCCAAGAAGTAGTTCTTCTTATCAGAAATTCCTCAGATAGGAGACAAGAGACAAAGAAGAAAAATATCTGTTGATAACAAATTGTCTTCACAACAAAAATTAGCCTCATCCGAGATAGCCTAAAGCGGTTTGCACTGTGTGTGTGTGTGTGTGTGTGTATGTGTGTGTGTGTGCCTGCGTACGTGCGTGCGCTTGTGTGTGTACAGTGGAAGTCTGTGTTACTTAATCAAGGTGTAAGTAAATGTTAATGCATACCACGACGTTTCTTGTCATTTTGGTCTATTATAGCACCACACCGTGTACCCCCCCCCCCC
>JACEFZ010011487.1:0-106465 GCA_014155875.1 Cepaea nemoralis
ATTAAATCCTTGCCTAAACATATTGCGAACTGAAAGAGCTGAGACTGGTAGTGTCGACGACTAAACGTGAAAGCATTACGCGAGAAAAAGTAGTTTCAAGGAAATTGGGTCCGGAAAAATGTGAACGGAAAAATGGGGTGGAAGGTTTTGGGGAAATTTGTGAAGGAAATTGAAAAAACCGGGGGCCTCAACCAAAAATACAATTAATAGAAGAGTTTTAATGTTTTTAAAATATATTTTTCTGGTAAACAACTACCTATTTCTTAAGTGAATTTCCCAAAAAATCGAGTAAAATTAACAAAGGATGAATTTTATTTTAAAGAAGTTATTTTATTTCTTAACCCGTAACACTTACCTTTTAATAGTGAGTTTTTTTACCCGTTATTAAATTAATTTCAAATGGTAGGTGACTTATCATTAAAAATTTATTTTATTTTTTAGTCATAAATAATTAGTAAATAATAATTTTTACCCGTTATTCAATTAAATTAAATACCCATATTAATCAAGATTATATATATATATATAATTAGATATTTCTGTCACACGCCCTAGCTGTCTGTAATGTCATGTATCCATCTCTGTGCTGGTTGACTCCGATCTCTTCTTCCAGGTACCCGGCCTTTATTCACTGGTCTTTCATTACCACTGTGACCTTTAATAGGGTCAAAGTATTTTTATTTTCAAGACACAATTTCGTTTATGAACACACCACCACACACACACACACACACACACACACACACACAGATGGGTGGGTGGTTGGATGGATGGATCGATGGATAGATAGATGAATAGATAGACGGACGGACGGACGGACGGACGGACGGACAGTTATTTTTTTTGTTTTTTGTTTCGGTGTTCAGATCTAGAATTTAAGTGTGTGTGTGTGTTTTTTTTTTTTTTGGTTCAAGTTATACTAAGACCTGTCTGTAATATTTAAGCACACAATTCCTAATTGTTTTATTTAGTGACTGAGAAATTGTAATTTTTCACATCCATACGTAGTCACGGGAAAAATGCAGGATCTGAAACAGTTTTCTCTATAACATGTTTGCTATTGTTATACCATACATTTACAATTATGTTTAATCACTGCAGGCTATGGCCAGCCTACGACTGACTTCGTTTGTTGTCGATTATTTAGCCAACATATTCGAAGGTTGTGACATTTTCAATTTCTTCAGTGTTGATTGCGATTATTGCTTGGCATTTTAGTTGTGTCCGTTGACATTATGTTTGTTTTGTTTCAGTTTAAAAAAGAGATGTAGATTTTATCAGTGTCTTTTGACAGACGTAATCAACCCTGTTAATCCTTCTGCATTATTTGAGAGGAGGACCGTGTCATCTGCGTATATGAGTTCCAGAATTGGATTACCATCAATATTGAACGAATTAACATTGTCGCTGGTCTCATGATTTTTTTAAAGATTATTCATCACAGTTTCTGCGTATGTTGGATCGTCATCATCATCATCATAGTGCCCTGCCAGCTGGCGTAGGCGTTCATGGCTCTCCACAGATCTCGGTCTTTGACGTTCTGGATCAACTCTACTGATGATATTCCTCCATGCCACCGTCTCAATCCGTCCAGCATCATTTCTCTTAGTCTGCCTCTGCCTCTCTTCCCCTCGATCTTTCCAGTTGTCATGATGTTCTCTAGTGCCTCTTTTCTCTAAGTAACTAACTAACATCTGCACCATATATATGAAATATGAAAGCAAGAAGTAGCATCATCGCACTCGGTATATTCCTATCGTGCTCTGTCCTCCCATCAGTAGCCAACGAAACGTTCACAGCACAGTGATGGTACCAGCGGTAGTCTGATGTAATGTTCACTTGTGTTTTCCTTCGTGTTGAATGTCTTCCAGAACTTCTGCTCAACCCTTCCCTACCCCCACTGAATCAACCTCTTCAGGTAAACAACAGCATGTCGTTTCATAATACTCTCCACCCATCAGAACGCCGCTGTCACTGCGCCTACCTCCATTTTCCTGCTATAATTTGTGTTACGCTAGCCACTCATTTCTTTTACACAACGTCCCTTAACCTTTGCAATGAAGCCCCGCCCGTGTGGTTTCAATGGCACCACAGATCCATGTACATTATCACAATATTTGGGCACACGCTGTAACTTATTAGCCTTTGTCTCACCCCCTGTCCATTTCCCGACACCCCCGGTATAATGCGACAATCACTTTATGTAAAGCTGCCTTTTTTGCACGACACCACTCCCATTTCTTTTCCCGAACTATCTTACCAATATCTACTTCTCGTTTTCTGATGATTCATTTAGTGCCTTTTTAAGCTTTACTGCAGTTCTCCTTATTCTTGTGATAATCATTGTCCATTCCCATGAACTGCGATTAAATGTTTCACGTTTCGTCTTCGTAGTTTGTCAAGATTTTGTGGATTTTAATAGCCCATTTGTGTGTGTGTGTGTGTGTGTGGGTGGGTGCGTGCGTGCGAGCGAGCGTGAGTGAGTGTGTGTGTGTGTGTGTGTGTGTGTGTGTGAGTGTGAGTGAGTGAGTGTGCTTACGAAGGCTTTAGCCGCAACGTCCATTTTGTTTCTTGTAATCGTGTTCTAGTAAAGTTCACAATCTACTCTTTTTCTGGTGATTCATTCATTACCAATTTCACAGACATTTCTCATCGTCACTCAGCTTGTGCCATCTACAAACTACCTTTCTTCACTCTGTGTCCCTCGGTGTCTTCCAATGTCTTAAACACAAGCTGCTCCCTGTCCTCTGCGATCATAAGGTATATATTTATATTCGCCTGGAGCTGTTTATGCCCATCATATATTGACGGCAGAGCAAGTATACGTTACAAGCACTCAACGGGCGTGTCTTTTGTGCCTCCCAAAATAACTCTCATGGTCCCAGTTCGTGTGCGTTCCAGCTTATCCAACTCACTGGGCTTTATTGTCGACAGTCCAGTCCATACTCAATTACTTCAATCATTTATTGCTGTTAGAGGGTGCCCGCTTCTTGGCGAATGAGTTACTGACGCAGGATATATGTAACCCTGGGTTGTTTATAAAATGGTATGGGTGCCGGTCGTTCAAAAAGCAATGGCAAACTACTGAACGTAAACTTGCCAGGAGATCACACACAGCCAAAGAATTATGTCGTTGACTGCTACATCCTGTAAAAGATATGCAACTAACTTAGAGGGTGTATACAAATTGCTATTCCAAGTCCACCGCTGCCATCACCTTCAGTGCATTGAGCCAGCCCTGTCCTCGACCTTTGACTTGCACCTCAAAAGTCCTTAATCTGGATCTGAATTGCACTATTTTCTGTTTTAAATGTACACTTTATAAGTGGTTTAGAAAGAACAGTAATACGGTAACAACTTCAACACGATTCCCAAAATGACTCATTATAATCTTGGAATGCACAGATATATCTTTGCGAGTTTACATGTATCAAGGATACAAACTGAAGACAAGTCCAGTTGGTTCTAATCACAGTTGTGTACACACTAACAAATAACTTCCGTAGTCTTTGTTTAAACAAAAAACAGACAAGCGAACATTATGCAATCCTACCATCCTACGTTCAAAAGCATTTGACTTTACAAACTTACTTCAGGATGTACGCTTAGCCTCGTAATACCAGGATATTTGTCATTACAGGTCCGTCTCGCTGCATGCCGCGACCTAATTTTCAAGTATTGGCTAACGGGCTTTTTCTACATCACGGCCCCAAGCTATTATACTCCAAGATGTATATATAAGTGTCATATTTTCAAGATGTATTTTGTGCAAGGTCGAATTAACTATGTGTTGAATAGTTAAGTAGTAGACAGCATCTACGCTAAGTTATACATTTTATGTGTCATCAAAGACGTAAGTTCATCGTGAGATTATTGTAGCAAGATTGTGTGTGTCCCTGTGTACCAACAGCAGCATCTTTCAGCTGATTGTTCATTTCTTGGCAAGATTACGCTCAGTAGTCTGCCATTGCTATCTGAGCGACCGGCTTACATACCCCGTAAGTTACCGACGCGGAGAAAACCGCTACCGATTCTCGCGCACGTCACGCTACTCACTAGAGTATACGGAATTACGGAGAAAGCCGTGTAACTCCTAGACCAGAGAGACCGACCCCTGTTGATATAGCCGTTACTAATAACTAAGCTATAACCAGTTTTTGTATAGTTACTATGTATTCTTCGTGTTCTGTAGACTATAACCGACCAATACATGAGAAATTGTAAATCCCCTGGGATAGATAACATCACTGCGAAATAAAAGAAAGCTGTTGGTAAACTGGGTATTACAATTTAGTTGCATATCCTTTCAGAACATCCTTTCAGTCAATATTTTCAATATCCTTTCAGTCAACACCGGTATTTTCACTGTTTGCGATTTCTTGGCAAGTATATGTTTAGGAGTTTGCCATTGTTTTCT
Source organism: Cepaea nemoralis (assembly GCA_014155875.1). NCBI lineage: Eukaryota > Metazoa > Mollusca > Gastropoda > Stylommatophora > Helicidae > Cepaea > Cepaea nemoralis. Next base: position 4,418 of record JACEFZ010011487.1, read on the forward strand.
GAACGACTTACAACTATACCATTGTATGAAAACCAGAACAGTGCGGCCTGCTTCAAATCTCCGGCAGCTGCATTTGGAACCCGGCCTAGTGGGTATAAAAGTGATTAAAAAATTGTTGAATGGTATTTATAACAGTGGATATAAACCTGATGATCTCTTGAAACCTGCCAAAAATATTTTGCTCAACAGATTGAGAAGAACATTGTACAGTTAGTGTAAGGAGTCATTCGTCTAAAATACTAATAAGTATTATGTTGTTTGTCCATTAAGAATGATGATGACCATTCATTTCACCCAGTGGGGTTGAAAGTATGGAACCGTGAGTTCTAAGATGGCCGATAAGGTCTATTTTGGCTCGAAATGTTCTTTGACAATGTGGGCAAAGAATGCTTGACGTTCCAGGAGGAGGATCTTCTGCAGTGGTTGTTCTGTCCAGCCTTTTCTTCACAGATATTGCAGTCCTGGTTGCTTCACAAGTGACTGCGCCCTTGCGTAATAATGTACGCCACGAATTTCGGTCTTTGGCAGCAGTCTCCCAGGTGTCAAGGTGAATTCCAAAAGTTTTCAGTTAGATGTTCAGAGTGTATGTAAGGCGTTTCCTCTGGCCGCCTTGGGAGCTTTTACCACAAAGTATTTCGTCGTAAAGAAATTTGTTTAGGGAGCCTGTGATCTGGCATGCGAGTTAAGTGACCAGCCCAGCGAATATGATTATTCGTTAGTAGAGTTTGGATACTGGGCATGGGTGCTCTTTCTAGAACTTCAGTGTCTGGGATTTTGTCTTGCCATTTAATCTTCACTAGCTTCCTAAGGCAGACTGTGTGGAAGTGGTTTAATTTCCTAGCGAGTCGCTGATAAACAGTCCAGGTTTTACAAGCATATAGCAGTGTGGATAATACAACTGCTTTGTAGACTTTCAGCTTTGTTTGCAGGCTTATTCCATTTCTGTCCCGTACATTCTTGTACAGTCTGCCAAAATAAGTATTATAATTGAGCTATAAAAGCAGATGAGCATTGTGGATTTATGAAAGATAAAGGCACAAAAACACAGTGTACATCTTGAGAACATTAACAGAAAGAAAGATTCAAATGAACAGAAAGAGAGATTCAAATGAACAGAGGTCTATATTTGTGCTTTATTGACTACAATAATGTACTTGATAATGCAAAACAGGAAGCAATGATTGGAATTTTGATGGTAAAGATCAGAGAATGAATAATAAAGAAAATAAACTGGCAAGAAAGTTTCAATTTGTACAGCTACATAATAGAGATGTTCTTACAACACATACCAGGAATAGTAATTTGTGGGCGTCATTCTGATGACTTAGGTTTGTTCACTGAAAATGAATATAGTCATGTAAGCTTGTATAGTACATTTAATGAAAAGGTGAAAGTTATTTATTTTAAATTTTCATAAAATGATTGAGCTCTTCCTCATTCAAATCGATGATCTGGCCTTCGCTGATGAATTTTCCCCTCGAGTCTCAGATACGAAATCAAATACAAAATAAACTAAACACGTTTCATGGGAAGCCATACAGATTAGGGTTGAAACTCATGGAAGTAAGACAATGGTAATGAGAATAAATCAAGCAAAAAGATAACGAGATCTCCCTAGATGAAACCTCAGTGCAATAATCTTACACCAGTCTAGGTAGCAATGTAGACGAAGAGGGAGGAACATATCCAAATCTCAACATAATAATACAATGGAGTCAACGTCGTATGGGTCACAGCATTGAAGCAATGCTTCTCTAATAACTTAATTAGGCTTAAAATTGAAAGCCAGTTAATCAACTCCTTGGGATGCATCCTCCAGCGAGAATGAAAACTGTTATAGATGCCACTGTATGACTCTGCTGACATCCCTCTAAATGTCCATATGTAAATGTTTGCACATCTTCGGCTCCACATTATCCTATTTGGCACCTTTCACAACTGAACTTATGCGCCGCCTTCCTAACAAAGAAGAATTTGTATTTTAATATTATTACATTTTCTATTTTCGTGTTTTCCTTTAGATCTGTTTGTGTTGTCCCAGATGAAGATTAGTATAATCAAAACGTTCGGTTTGTCGTAGTATACTTATTTTTATTTTATAATTTTTTTTCTTATTTGGATTTTAAAAAATACTCTTCCCCCCCCCCCCCCCCCCCCCCCCCCCCCCCCCCCAGTAAAAAATAAATTAAAATTTTTTTTAAAAACATACCACACTCCCTGTGATTTACGTTTACCGTAGTGAAGTTCGTTGTAAGGTATGTGCACTTTGTCTGTATTTAGCATATCTCAATTTTTCGCTAGTGTTACACATACCAAACTATTTTCATTTCTTATTGTTACTTCTCCTCTCTATAGATCCACATTCCAACAATGTCAACATCTCAATTGTCTTCATAATTGATTGTCGTTATTTGTTTACAGGACATTTTTTGAAAGTCCGAGAAAATCATGACGGAGTTAATTTCCCTGAGTTTAACCTTAATGCTGCTCTCTGGTCCCACAGAGGCAGTGAGTCGTCGTCGCCGACAGCAGCCTGAAATTATAAGTTCACCAGTTGGGACAGAAACAAGCCCGCCAAGTAAAGGTTACAATATATCATGTCTGTGGATTGTGTTTGTATAATTTTCAATAGGAGATACTAAGACTGGAAATTCATCATCATCAACATCATCATGGTGCGCTGCCTATAGGCATAGGTAGTCACGCATCTCCACAAATCTCGGTTCCTGGTGCTCTGGATCAATTCTATTCATGAAAGTCCTCAGTCCATCTCCTGTCCGTTCAGTATAATTTATTTTGGACTGCCCCTGCCTCATTTACTGCAGATCTTCTGATCGACTTTTCAATATTTAACGTCCTTTAATAAACTGACAGACAGACTAACAAACATATTGATGTACTGTCAGTCAGGCATGCAGGTAAACAGATCATGGTATCTGTAAATAAGGTTGTTTAAGTCCTTAGAGAAACGTATTGTAAGTTTAAACCTAATATTGTTCGTCGACTTTTAAAAGATATCTAGTTCCATATACTGATTTGTGGACTTGCCTAACAACACAGCGATTTTAAGTTCTATCCAATAGTGGTAGACGAACTTAAAACTGAGAAAGGGATAGGAAGACGACCATAAACTAAGTCTTTGAAATTCTCGTGGCCGCGATAGTTGACCACAAGATCACATGGTCTATCGAATTAAGACAGAATAGACATTTCACCGATCAACGGCTTAAAAAACAATGTGGATGGAACTAAGGATACACAAGCAAGACCATATTAGTTTCGTCTATTCAAGAGTCACTGAGATTAATGGATCGATCAACAGTAAAACTGTCTCATTCCTAATTTATCTCGCCGTTCATTTATGATAATATCGGTCTCACCTATCTGAGTCAGAAAGAGCGCAACCATTTTATAAAATTGTTTTCATAACTTTCATCTCTATATTAAATTTACTTCACAAGCTTCCACAATTTCTGTTAACCTTCTTGATCTCACTACCGCCATCTGTAACACTAGCCTCACCATCTGTCTATTTATAGCTTACTAATGCTCACTCACGACTTTATCCCCCATAGTTACTCTCACCAGAGTAACGTACTCAGGCTGATAATTAATAAACCTGAACTTGTCTTTACAGAATATGACATCACAGTGAATATGTCGGACCACGAGAACTATGATGGTTTTTCAAACAGTCATTCCATTCCACTTATTAATGTGAGTATGCAACTACTTGGAATGAATTCATTAAACGCTGGTGCTTCAGACGGTCCATGTGGCGTAAATTTATGTGATCTATACGATCTTTGCAATAGTGATGAAGTCTGCATTACATCATCCCCACCTGAATGTCAAAGCAGATGCTGGAGGAATGGATCTGGAGTGACGGAGGGCACAACCATAACAAGTGAGTGCAGCTCTCAGAAACACATCTCATCATTAGTTTAGTTTAGTCGTTGGATCAACATCACGGCACACGGTTTAACCCATAAGTGCTCCGTTTTCCTCCTAACTCAAACCTGAGTTTGGAGAAACTCAGCTCAATGCGCGAACTCCGTTGCATCGGCGAGGATCCTGAAATACTTTGGGTAGATTTTTAACTCGAAATTTTGCCCGGGCAGCGCCGTTAGGCTACTCTTTTTCGATTTCCAACTGCCAAGGGATTTTTTACGTGCGCAACAATACACACGGGCGTCCGATCTCACTACCCAGAGACCAGGGGAAATTTTATTACTGGAAGTCCAGACGGATTAAATAAATCCCGGTCCTCACCGGGGCCTGAACTCGGGACCTCCAGCACTCGAGGCGGACACCATACCTCGAGACCACTCAGCCCCCTCATCTCATCATAAACACATTTAATATGTAATGTTCATATAACCAGATTTACAGAAAATACGCCAGGTATGGCGGTTGGTGGTTATGTTGTTGTTGTTGTTGTTGTTGTTGTTGTTTTTGTTTTTGTCCGCTGGCTTTGAACTCAAGCATAGTCCATACCTGTGCTACTACTTCTAATATCACTGAACTTATTTTTGTGCATGGATTAGCTTTCCTTGTTACCAGTGTCCCTCACCATCAGGCAAACCCTTAATATAAATAATTTATGTTATGTTGATGACACGGCCTTGATAACAACAACGTGTAACTACAGAAAGTGATGGAGACAGTGACTGAAGAACTTAAAAAATGGGCCTAGGCTTGAATAATAGGAAGGCAGAAGTTATTGTAATATCAAAGGTTCAGGCCATATTTATATGTACAATTATAATAAATGGTATGACTTTAGGGGACGATAGGATATTAAAATTCAGTCGGAGATGGGAGTTACTACCAGTAGCTGCGCTACCGTTGGCATCATTAGAAAACCACTGGAGGTTGGAGACACGACAGAGTGTCAAAGAAACTAAATAACACTGTAGGTTGGAGACACGACAGTGTCAGTGAAGCTAAGTAGCACTGGTGTCAATTGTTTCTTTCCCACCCCTTCTCTCATAATGTCGGGCGTTACCACTCTAAGGTTGTGGCGTGTTGTCGCCATACATTCAAATCCTGGTGAAGGGGACACGCCTGTGCGCCAAATTCGACTCGCTATGAGTATTCTGACTAATAATATTATTGAATTTACGGGGGTAAGCCCTAAGTAAGTCACACATGGGTGTAGAAAAATAACTAACTATGATAATAACTTGAAACATGTGCACATGGCTGTCTCACCAATCTGGAATTTTGTATACATGTGGTTGCGTAATCTATTGTGTCCTGTTCTGAGGCGCAGAATAATGACCTGTTCTGGTCTGTCCATAACGTGGTAGTCGTCTTGAGTAGGGTTTGGTGGCCTTCTGAATGATTTGATCATTCTTTTCTTTTGGTGGAATGTAATGGGCACATCAAGCTGTTCTTCTTTTGCTCCTTCCTTAGCCAATCGATCAGCTCTGTCGTTTCCGGGTACTCCACAGTGGGATGGTATTCACTGTATGGTGACCTTATGCTGACTGCTAAGTTCAGAAAGTAGTGTCCTTAGAACTGATAATTTCCCAGACAGAAGTGCTTCTATTACTGATTTTGCATCTGTCAATATCACCACAGGTTGTGTACCATGGCTGGTATTTTGTAATTTCTCTATTGCTATCTTGATTGCCTCAATTTCAGCATCTTAGTTACGGCAGTACTTTCCTGTTGGAACTCTGGCCGTGTTCATAGTATTATTTGGGTATTCTATATACACTCCCGCTCCTCCATTTCGAAAAGCATTTTGCGCTGACCCATCTGTGTAGACTCGGATCCTGTGGGTATTTGTCATCAAGGAAGCTTCTTCTTCTGGCTGTTCTGCGCTGTACACTGTTCTGTTCTTCCTTGTCAAATATTCCTCTCACTTTTGTCTGGATTTGTAGCGATAGTCTATGTTCATCTTTCCACGGTGGTCGCTCTGGAATAGTTGTCAGTGGAATACCAACTGTGGGAAGATTGATGGTTTCTCTGCAGAGTCGTTTGGCCTGGTGGATAAAACTACTCATTTTCAACCGCCCCATAGCTAAGTTTTCAAATCGGTTCTTCATAGGGTGGCCTGGCAAGCTGAGGAACTTGTCAGCTTGTATTAGTGTTTTTGTATCTCTGCGTTCTCTCAGTGCTTGTGTCCTCCCCATTTTCTCCATTGCTACTATAGGGGTTGATCTCATCCCTCCTGTGATGACTCTAAGAGCTTGATTTTGCACCTTGTCCAGCTCTTGTAGTGTGGTTTTTGATGCTGAAAACCACGCAGTCGACCCGTATTCCAAGTGTGGTCGTATGCTCTGTTGATAAACTTTGCTAAGTATTCTCCCACTGGCTCCCCATGTGGTTCCACTTAGCTTTCTCAGGATGGCTATTTTCCTTCTGGCTTTTGCTACAGCTTTTTTGATGTGATTTCTCCATGTCAGCCTGTCATCAAATGTTACACCAAGGAATGTTGGTTCTTTATCTTCTCTTAGGGGCGTTCCATTTATCTGGATGATCCCTGCCTTTTGTTTTCGGAGAGAGGTTTAGCGTCGCAGACAGCAGAGCACAAATTCCAGGACTGCCCAAACTACAACAGATACAGGCGAACATTCTGGCTTAGAGAGACAACAGTGGAAGATAAACTCTATGGACCGCTGAGTGAACTAAAAAAGACTGTTAGATTCATATGTTAGATTCATACAAGAGACAACATTGCAGTTATAGACATATTTCAAGCCAACGAAAGAAGAAGAAGATAACTTGAAACCAGTTTATTTTTATACATACATTGTCCCTTTATTTCTCAACATAATTTCCTCTAACATTGATGCACTTATCCCATCGTTTTATCAGGCCTCCCAAACAGGCTGCATAAATACGCGTGTTCTGTTTTCATTTACTGGCCATCCCACTGAACTGTGTGACTTACTTATTGACTCACCCGCGTAACATTTTCTATCCAACTATGCACCGCTTTACGGGGAATCGCTAGGGGCTAAGTCCACCGAACACCCACCTTGGTGGGAGACATTTCACGAGTGACGCCGAAGTTGAATGCGAAGTGAAAACGTGGTGTAGAAAACAGAGCACGCAGTTCTATGCAACCAGTTTTGAAGGACTAATAAAACGATAGGATAAATGCAATCAATGTTGGTGGAAAATATGTTGAGAAATAAAGTGACAATGTATGTATAAAAATAAACTGGTTTCAAGTTGTTATCATAGTTAGTTATTTTTCTACAGCCATTTGTGACGTACTTATTAACTTACCCACGTAGTAATTAAATGAACACGATTGTCTTGTTTTGTAATATTTATAGCAGGTGTGCCGCCAGGAGACACTACAACACTTCGACCCCTGGACGCCAGGACCTGTGTTAATTTTCCTGGATTAATGTAAGACTTCTTAACTCTAAGAGCTACTTTACAATATATGTATATATATATGTATATATTAGTTAGTTAGTTAGTCGCAGTTCCAACTTCACAGCATCGGGTCGTCCCCATTATGCTCCGCTCCTGTGCCAGTGAATATCACACAAAACTCTCCCCACTGCCCAATGTGAAAAGTGGAAAAGACAGGAGTCTCGACAAACAATATATATATAATTTTTTTTCCCCGCGTTTCCATCCTGTTTCAGGACATTGCGGTCAACATCAGCATCTTTCAGCTGTATGTTGATTAATAGGCTAGATTACGCTCATCAGCACGCCACGACTTTCTGAGCGACCGGCTCCATACTCTCATAAGTCACTGGCGCGACTCGAAACGCTTCCAATTCTCGTGCGCTCACGTCAACCACGAGAGTATTCGGGGTTACAGAGAAAGCTGCAACCTCTCGGCCAGGGAGACCGGCATATATATATATATATATATATATATATATATATATATATATATATATATATATAGATAGATAGATATACTGTTCACAAAAAAATGCAACATTTTTGGTGTTACTTTTATAAAAGATATTCGCTGATTGGACATCAGTCAAACTATCGACTGTGTCTATCTGGTCATTAGCTTCTCGTGGTTACCTGAATTTTAAGATTTTGCTACGAATTATCATGCAAAGAGTGATGGAGAAAATACCAAGTGAAATAGGGAAAGAACAATGTGGGTTTTTAGAAGGAAAGGGTACAGTAAATGCTGTGTTTATGTTGCGATCAGTAATTGAACGTTCTATAGAAGTAAACAAAGACATACATCTTTGTTTTATTGACTACACAAAGGCTTTCGATAGAGTAAGACATGTCAACATGGTAGATATACTTGCAGACCTACAAATTTATGTGGAAACATTTAGACTAATAAAAAACATATATTGGAAACAATAAGCTGCCATAAGTTTTGATAATGAAGTGGGACAATATCAGCCTATTAAGAGAGGTGTTAGGCAGGGATGTGTAATGTCTCCAGATCTTTTTTCCTATACAGTGAAAATATTTTCAGAAATGTAGAAGATATAAATGGAATCAGCATTGGAGGACGAAACATCAATAACATTAGATATGCAGATGATACAGTATTGATTGCAGACAATGAGCAGGATCTGCAACAATTAGTAGATGCGGGTGTTGCACACAGTGAACAACGTGGGTTAGAATTAAATTGTAAAAAGACACAGATTAGGGTCATCACTAGGAAGAATGAAATACCACAATGTAATATACAAGTCATCATCATCAAGTGCCCTGCCAGCTGGCGTAGGCTTTCATGGCTCTCCACAGATCTCGGTCTTTGGTTTTCTGGATCAACTCTGCTGCTGATATTCCTCCGTGCCACCGTCTCAATCCATCCAGCATCATTTCTCTTGGTCTGCCTCTGCCTCTCTTCCCCTCGATCTTTCCAGTTTTCGCGATGTTCTCCAATGCCTCTCTTCTCATTACATGACCAAAGAAAGCTGTTTGTCTCTTTCTTATTGTTGTATATAGTGTTCTAGTTTCATTAGCCTGTTTCAGACAGTCGTCGTTAGTTACTCTGGCAGTCCAAGGAATTCTCAACATTCGTCTCAGGAACCACATCTCTGTTGCTTCTAATTTCTTCTTAATTTGTTCATTTACATTCTAAGATTTACTGCCATACAGCAAAACTGGTTCTACATAGCATTTCAGCACTCTCTTTCTTACACTCAGTGATAGTGACCTATTGCATAAGATACTCTTCATTTTCTGAAATGCGGCCTTTGCCTGCCCTATTCTGCTCTTAATCTCTGTTGTACATCTTCCATCTGATGTTATAAATGTCCCTAGGTATCTAAAATTATCCACTTGGTTAAGAATTTTTCCTTCTATTTCTATGTCACATTTTGGTGTCACCATTTTCTTTGATATCACCATTGTTACTGTTTTCTTGATATTCAAGGAGAGTCCTTTCCTTGCACTCTCTGTTACTACAGTGTCCAACAATTGTTGTAGGTCTGTTGATTTATCTGCCACCAATACTGTGTCATCTGCATAGCGTATATTATTTATATTATAACCTCCAACTAGTATTCCTGGCATCTTTTTGATCTCTCTCATTATTACTTCACTATATAGGGAGAAGAGATCTGGTGACAAGACACATCGCTGTCGTACTCCTAGCTTTATGTGTTCGTAACTACCCTCTTTATTTCCAATTTTAATTACTGCTACTTGGTTCCAGTAAATATTCTTTATTATTCTTAAATCTTTCCCATCAATGTTGATATCTTCCAACATTTTAATCAGCTCATTATGTTTTACTTTATCAAATGCCTTAGTATATATAATCTATGAAGCATAAATATATGTCTTTCTGTTTCTCTATTGACCTTTCTATTAGTGTCCGTAATGTATATATTGCATTGTTTGTGCCCTTTCCCTCCACAAATCCATACTGTTCTTCACTAATTTCCATTTTTATTTTCTTTCTGGTTCTTCTCATTATGATTCTGAGCAGAAGCTTAGTGATATGGTTTATGAGGTTAATTGTGCGAAAATCTTCACATTCAATTGCTCCTGGTCTGTTTGGTATAGCTATAAATACAGATTTCAACATATCACTGGGTAGATATCCACTGCTGTAAATATCTTTTAACATTTTGGTTAATATATCTACTCCAAATTCTCCCAATACTTCTAATTCTTCTATTGTGATTTCATCTGGTCCAGCTGTTTTTCCTTTCTTCATATATTTCATAGCGTCAGCGACTTCTTCTTTTAGAATAGGTGGACCTTCTAAGTTACTTTCTTCTGTTAATTCTTCCCTTTCCCCATCATTTAATTCTTTTATATACTCATTCTACCTCTTCATTATATCATCTTCCTCCAATAATATCTTTCCTGTTTTTGATTTCAAACACCCTGTATTTATTCTTATTTTTCTTCCCGTGAGCTCACTGATTTGTCTGTGCATATTCTTTGTATCTTTAATGGCATTTAATTCAATGTTTTTGCACTGCTCATTTAACCAACTTTCTTTTGCCTTCCAACATTTATCTTTTATTTCTTTATTTATCTTAGCGTATTCTTGTTTGTCATTTTTACTCTGTTTTCTTTTGTCCATCAGCATTAAGATTTCTTCATTCATCCATTTTTTCTTAGCTATTTGACTTCTCTCCGGTAATATTTCTTTGCTAGTTTGATGAATGGAGTCCCTTAACATTTCCCATTGTTGATTTATACTCTGTATTTTAGCTATTGCATTGTACCTATTTTTCACAGTCACTATGTTTTGTTCTTGAATTTCTTTATCTACTTTCAGAACCTCTTTATTAAGTGTCATGTTCCTAACCATTTGTTTTCCTCTCTTTAATCTTACTTTTATTTGTCCACATAGTGGTACATGATCACTATTACAGAAGGCGCCAGGCATTGTTTTACATTGATTAGAGTATTTCTAAATCTTTTATTTACAATATATATATATACAATATACAAGTAAATGGGAATATTATTCAACAAGTGAATCGGTACAATTATCTCGGAACATCATAACATCTGATGGGAGATGCCTTGAAGAGATTAGAACAAGAATCGCCATGGCGAAAGTAGCCTTTAGCAAGATGAAAAACATACTGACCAATAAAAAGATGTCAATTGAAACGAGGAAAAGAGTGTTTAGGTGCTACACAGAGCCTGTTCTTTTGTATGGATGTGAAACTTGGACAATGAGCAGTCAAGCTGAAAAACATTTGATGGCTGCAGAAATGTTGTTTCTGAGGAGAATGCAAATAATACCATAGACAGACAGAAAAACCAATGACCAAGTACTACAGGACACAAATGAAAATCGTAAATTGATTACATAAATTAGATGTAGACAGTCAACATTTGTTGGACATGTTATGAGAAGAAATGGATTGGAGAACTTAGTGACAACTGGCAAGATCGAAGGGAACAGACCAACGGGAAGACCGAGAAATAAATACCTGGATGGCTTGGCCACATGGCATGGTCCAGACAGGAACACTGAGCTGATCCACGACTCTGGTGATAGAGTGATCTGGCGAGTCATGACCGCCCACGCTTTCCGGCATGACACATGATTGATTGATTGGTTACCTGAATTGTACATGAAAGAGGTCAAGGTCAAAACAATATTTTAAACAATAAGTCGTGACAGATTCATGATAATCCCGTGAGACCTACTGAACACAAAACTCTCTAACTATAATAATGAATGCCAATTAAATGAATGACGCTCCTGGAATAAATTCAGTTGCAAATTCAATGCGCAAATATGGCTCATCTCACTACAGAACAACGACTCATCATCAATGGTTGTTTACAGGCTGGATAGTCACAAAGAGTAGTAGCAAGAGAATTTAATGTGGTTAGAAGCACCATTAGTCGCCTTCGGATGCGATTTCAAGAAACTGGCTCAGTGGCAGACCGGCCGCGCATTGGAAGACTCAGAATCACAACTGCTGCCGAAGACCGCTTCATATAGCTGCGTCACCTTAGGAGTCGATTTGCATCTGCGTCCTCCACAGTCCAGTCAATGCCAGGAGCTCGTCGAATTTCAGATCAAACGGTCAGGAACCGTCTGCACGACGCTGATCTTTGGGCTAGAAGACCATAAAGAGGTCTTGTTCTTACGGACAGGCATCGCCAGAACCGACTGCAGGGGGCGAATCAGCATCGTCAATAAAATGTTGGTACAAGTTTGCAATTGAAACTGCAATAATGTTGCGTTTCTACAGAATAAATATACGTCCGCTGCGGATACGAATCCACGACCACCAGGCTGACAAACGAGAGTCTAGTCACTACTCTACCTCTGCCTCAATGTCCTGTAAAAAAGTGTAATTAAATTATAAATAACTGTTTTTCTAGGGTGTATTTTTAATGAATGTGGGGTTTTTGAAAATATTGCCGTTCCAAGTTTTGCATTTACGTTTTATGTTTCATGAACTCCACAGAGAGTGAATACAAAACTTGGAACAGCAATATTTTCATAAACCCCACAGTCATTAAAAATACTCCCTAGAAAATAGTTATTTATAATTTAATTACACTTTTTACGGGAAATGGAGGATGAGATAGAGTAGTGGCTAGACTTTCGCCTTGTCAGCTTTGTGTCATAGATTCGTATCCGCAGCGGACGGATTTATTAAATTTGAACCGGGCTCCCGGGTGAACACAGACTTGAATGGTACCAGTATATTTCGTAGGAAGTAGACGAGGCCGGTGTCATGCTGTCCACATCCCACAACGAGTACCAATTGGTCCATAAACATGTTTGATTAGCACCATATGGCCATTGCCTCTAAGGTGTGTAACCGGATATTTTACTTTATTTTAGTATATAGACGTTCCTTAACGGGAATTGGAGGGCGAAGGAAGGGGTGAAATCCGGATAAAAGGCATACACTGGTGAAATTTTTCGTTTCCCCATAGCTCTTCTCGATCACTCATTGTTGTCCGCTGCTAGTCTTCGTGATAATTCAATCAGTTATTATTGTCATACTGTCATTCATCGTGATAATTCATTCAGTTATTGTTGTCACACTGTCAGTCATCGTGATAATTCAATCAGTTTTATTGTCATACTGTCATTCATCGTGATAATTCATTCAGTTATTGTTGTCACACTGTCAGTCATCGTGATAATTCAATCAGTTATTGTTGTCACACTGTCAGTCATCGTGATAATTCAATCAGTTATTATTGTCATACTGTCAGTCATCGTGATAATTCAATCAGTTATTGTTGTCATACTGTCATTCATCGTGATAATTCATTCAGTTATTGTTGTCACACTGTCAGTCATCGTGATCACTCGATCAGTTATTGTTGCGGTTAGGTCGGTCATTATTGTCACTATGATGGTAATTGTTGTCACTCTGTTGCTAATTGTAATTTCTTTGATCATTGTTGTCCCTTTTGTGATCATTGTTGTCACTTTATCATTCATGGTTGCTACTTATCGTTCATTTTTGTCACTCTGTCGGTCATTGTTTACACCCCATCATTCATGGTTATAACTCTTCTTGTCATTTGTGTCGCCTGAGAAATGTGTGAAATAACACACAGAACAATGTACGGGACGGAACTTGTACAGCCACAAAAGGCCACAGATGCCTCCCAATAGGGACATAATCGTATGTGTTTTTACCTTCAAAAGCTAACTTTACACAATTCCTATAGAGAAGAACATGTCCGATTGTTTTTATCATGCACTGACAAAATGCAACAAGTACAACCACAACATGGTCCATTGATTAATACACACCAAGAGTTGAAAATTAAACAAGGCAAACTAATTGGTCCGCGAAGAAATGCCAGTCACAAACAGTGCTTTCGTTAAAGCATAACGAGCTAAAACGTTAAGAAAAGTGGACTTGTTTTGGTGATATAAGATGACGTAGCAGATGAACATAACGTTTGTCGCTTGCTACATAATAGTTAATTTGATTGTAATGTGTTCCCAGATGCATCCATGGGATAGCTAGTGGTTGTAGTGACGACACCTTCAGCTGTCGGTGTGATGCTGGCTGGACAGGGATTTTTTGTAATGAAGCATGTACTTTGCCCTGTGTCCATGGCGATTGCGCAGTCACAGAGGATGGACATATGTTTTGTAGCTGTGAATATACACATATAGGGGCGCTTTGTGACGAACTGTTACTGGAAACTCTAGGTAAAGAATATTATTTATTGTCTTTCTTTCCATATTTTGGATCTTTAGCTCTTAGTACTGTTTCTCTTTTTCTTTTTTGTTTATTTTTTGTTTCTTTTCTTGTAGAGTTTTTGTCTGTATTAAAAAAAAATCATGGTAACAGTTTAACAGTTAAGTATTTTCATGGATGTTAGCATTGTATCGCTAGTGATTGAAGAGTATCTTATGCAATAAGCCACTATCAGAGAGTCACTATTAAGAGTCAGGTCTTAATCAGATATGACTGAACAACCGTAATGACATCAGACGGCACTACCTGCTTTCTGTTAGCGCCGAATGTTGCCGGAAGAGCGCAATTGGGAGGGTACAAGTATTATCCTGGTGCGATGAAAAGCAGCCTAAAGACAAAATGTCATGGCAGGGCAGACCAGGCCCTAAGCATTGGTTAGCAGTTATTCTAGAATCGAAGCTCCAACACGCAGACAGTTAGAGCATTGCTTTTCTGATCCGGCAGCTTCTGCAGCTTGTCTTGTTCCAGATGTATTGCTGTTATCTTTCCCCTGGAGTGAACTAGAGAGGCTGAGAGGGGGATCATGCTGTATGGGCAACACATGGTCTCTATATTTTACCCCAGACTTTCTGCTATAGAGAGGTATAACTCCATCCCTCGTCTTAACCAGTCTCGGAATCAAAACGAGAGGTAGCAGTTACGGATTATAAGTCCTTGTTAATTGGAGTAGACATGGGGCGCCACGGATTACCTCTGACGGGGGGAGACACCTACATATGTCACTGAACAGCTACCACCCGCCTCAAGCTGGGCATCCCCCGGCCAGTTAGGGGCTGATCCACCACAGCCTGCCTGCTTCAATGGGTGCTTGGGGCTAGGGCAAAATCTGAATAGCAGGCTGTAAAACCAATGCACCAAGTATTACTAAAAAGAAAAATAGAAACCACAAGCTACGGCTTGCAACCTTGAACGTAAGAATCATGTGTCAAGGATTTTCCACTGACATGACGAATATTGACGATGTGAGAAAAACGGCTGTAATTGATGCCGAACTCAATTGTCTTAAAATTGATTTTGCTGTCCTGCAAGAGACTCGCCTCGCTGAGGAAGGGTCACTCAGGGAAAACAATTACACCTTTTGTTTTTTTTTGGAAGGGTAGAGAGCAGGCAGAAAAAAGGCAACATGGTGTGGACTTTGCAGTGAATAATTCGTTACTGGGAATGATTGAAATTCCAGCAGGAGGTAATGAAAGACTATTATCCCTGCGCTTGGCAACCTCTTGTGGTTTTGCCACCATTATCACTGCATATGCACCAACACTAAAATCCCCTGATGATATGAAGGATTCGTTCTATGAGAAGTTAGACTCTGTGATTAAGGCAGTTCCAAAATCCGACTACATTTATATGCGCAGTGATTTCAATGCTCGTGTGGGCAAGGACTCGAGTTCATGGCCAGTGTCCCTTAGAAAATACAACATCGGTCGTATGAATGAAAATGGGCAAAGGCTGCTGGAACATTGCACCAGAAATGATCTATACATTACAAACCCCTTTTTAAAAACAAAAGAGCTACATAAGGTCACATGGAAACATCATCACGCGGAGACAACAACTGAACCAAACATCATTCATTCGAAGTTACCACAGTGCTGACTGTGATACGGATTATTCTTTGCTTGTTGAAAGGGTTAGGCTTAGAACAAAGAGAATCTGCACAGCTAAACACAAATCTATCCCAGGATTAGTATTATTAACACCCACGATCCTGATATGTGCTCTGAGTTCCAACAGCATCTTGAAGACGCTTTCACTGATACATTAGAAAAATGTACAGCATGTGAAAAGTGGGTTAAACTTAAGGAAACTCTTTATAAAACAGCGGTATTGGTTTACGGCACTGTGGATAATAAAAGACAGGATTGGTTTTGCAGGAAACAGCCAGACACTGCAGCCCTTCACTGATAACAAGAAGATAACTCTCGTAAAAAACAAGGAAAGAACAACGCGTAACACTCTCAGTGAGCTGAAGCAAGCTAGGAAGAATGTGCAAAAGACTGCCAGGCAGTGTGCACATGACTATTGGATCAAGTTCAGTGAGTCAATTCAAAATGTAAGTAATAAGGGAAACATCAGAAGCATGTATGAAGGGATAAAGAAAGTCTGTGGTCCAATGATCAAAAGAAGTGCACCACTGAAAACTAGGACTGGAGAAATCACCACTGATAAGAAACAGCAGATGGATAGATGGGTGGAGCACTACTTGGAGCTTTACTCAAGTGAGACCAAACCACCGGATGATGCCCTCAACGCCATAGAGGCCCTACCAGCTCTTGACCACCTGAACACACTTCCCATCATAACAGAAGTTAAGTGTGCTATAAATAAACTTGCATCTGGCAAGGCCCCAGGTAAGGATGGGATTCCAGTAGAGGTTATCAGGAGTGGACTGTCCTGTTAATTTCCCGAGAGGAGATTGGAATCAACAAGCACATCTTTAAACTTAGTATCTGTTGGGATTATTGACTGACTTTGGTCTACACTCCTCTCTTCTGTCTTCCATTCCATATATCTATTTCTTTCTCTCTCTCTCTATTATTCCCTCAACACATACTCCGACAACAGTTCCTTTCAACGATAAGATAAAAGATTTATTAATAAAAACTATGTCTGGTGTATGTATGGATATTGTTTATGTAGTTGGTATGTTCTTCTAGTGTGGCTGCCAGATAAGATGTTGATAGATAGTCTCCGTGTCTTCTCTCGTCTCTTCTCTCGGCTAAAGTACAGGACGGTACATAGATACAACAGAACGGTCTCACCCTGAATGCTCCATCTGTTTAAGTCTGTAGATATATCCGTTTTGTTTGTAATGAAAAATGTGCACCACTGTATCAATGTACTTAAACCGATCACTCTATGCTGTCAGCTTAAACTGAATGTTCGTTGCTTTCTTATAGTGTTCTTAATTCCATCCTTGAAAACACATCGAGTTTCTAGTATTCTCTATTTCTGTCCTGTAAACGGTATACACTGGATAGTTCGTAATTGGTATAGGCATTTGGTATGCCCCTTGCAGCTCTTCGATACTGAGTAATTTGAGTCTTTTTTCTTTAGTTTGTATGATCTCTATTTTTCGTTCTCTGTCCTCCTGACTTATTAAGATGACACTTCTTTTCTTTCCTTTCTTATGCACAAGTGTCGTGCTTTATTACTTTAAAGTGCTTTCTTGTGGGTTATCAACACTGAGTGATCTTGACCACAGCCATCTGTGTTATATCTTAGTTGATAAGTCTCGCACTGGTATGGGAACCTGTGTGATATACATTTAATAATGAGATCTGTGTCTGCTTCCTCTTCTCTCCTATGTGAGTGTCTTTTCCTCCAGCCGAAATGAAAAGGCTTCCGAAAAAACCCACTCTGACATAGGATAGAAGATTCACCTAACGTCTATACTATTCCTACTAATAGAAAGCAATGTTAAATGCACTTCACGCACATCTATATTCCTATGCTAAAACTATACTCTAATATATTAATACCTTATTTAGGCATCTATGTTCCTGGAATCGAAAAAACACTTAGCGAATAACACATTACTATCCCCTCTTTCCATCATTAGGGACGTGTATTTCTATTCCCACTCAAGAACATATCTCCTTCAGTTCAGTTTGGAACACACACTAAACTTACACAAAGAAGTGGACACTCTTTATAGGTCATTTTTGCCGCATAGTCCTTGACCTTGCTTGACACCTCAAGTCCCTACTTCATTATCACCGTTTAGTGGAAAATTACAGATCTGAAACTTTTCCATTATTCATACATTCAGACCGCAATATGCTATCCAATAATGCTGTCTGCCTTTGTCGCAAACCAATTTTTCCACGCGACAGGTTACCTGTGCTGTAAGCGGCCCCTTCTGTCTTGACCTATAAACACATGTGCCTGGTCACTCCGTTGTTGTTTACTCTTACTGCTTCGTTTGTTAACCCTTCTTCTACCTGGTTAGTCGGTGTATACAGTCGTCTATCTTGGAATCATTAACTCTCAGTATTTCACGACATGGACAAGACACACTCACTCTACAGATCCACCAGCTAACAGAGCTATGCTGGCGAGAAGGACAAGTCCCACAGGATTTCAAAGATTCAAGCATCATAACACTGTACAAGAACAAGGGCTATCGGGGTGACTGTAACAACTATATGGGGTATCTCACTTCTGTGTATTGTTGGGAAAGTATTTGGCAGAATTGTTCTGCGCAGACTTCAAGTCCTTGGAGATCAAGTCTACCCCGACTCACAGTATCCCTAGTACTCTTCTGTATGGCATTGAAGCCTGGACAACTTACTCACGCCAAGAGAAACGTTTAAACAGCTTTCATATGCGGTGTCTGCGAAGAATACTTGGCATTAAGTGGCAAGACAAAATCACAAATACTGAAGTATTGGAAAGATCAGGTTGTGTGACGGTGTGCTCCATGCTCAGTCTTCTTAGACGTAGATGGATAGGACACGTTAGGAGGATGGATGATGGTAGAATACCAAAGGGCATCTTTTCTGGTGAATTACAGATGGGTAAGAGATCTCAGGGTGGGCCTCTATTACGATACAAAGATGTGTGTAAGCGGGACATGATTGATACAGGCACTGATAATGCACACTGGGAGCAAGTCGTCGCTGAACTTGTTGCACGGAGGGCAAATATCAGAAATGGAATAAAGACAAAGGAGAACATTATTGCAGATAAGTCACACACCGAGCGTGTGAGACGTAAGATGGTGCATGATGGTGGAAATGACCATGTGTTCACATGAATCCACTGTGGACGAATATTTACAGCGCAAATTTGGCCTTATCAGTCACATTCGCCACCGCCATGGGTTGTATTTATGATGCCTTTTTGAAGTACAATGTAACAAACTATCGTCTGTCAAGACAGCAAGCTGCCAATGTAAGCTACTATCATTGAATGTAAGAAAGAGAGTGCTGAAGTGCTATATAGAACCTGTGTTGCTGTATGACAGTGGATTTTGGAATGTAAATGAACACATTAGGAAGAACTTGAAAGCAACAGAGATCGGTTCCTCAGATGAATATTGCGAATTCCTTGGACAACCAATGTAACTAACAACGATTGCATGAAAGAGGCTAATGAAACTAGAATAATATATGGAGCAATAAGAAAGAGACAAACAGCTTTCTTTGGTCATGTGGTGAGAAGAGAGTAATTGATAAGCATCATGACAACTGGAAAGATCGAGGGGAAGAAAGACAGAGGCAGGCCAAGAGAAATGATTCTGGATGGATTGAGACGGTGGCATGGAGGAACGTCTTCAGCAGAATTGATGCAGAAAACCAAAGACCGAGATAAGTGGAGAGTCATGAACGCACACGCCAGCTGGCATGGCACTTGATGATGATGATGCCCTGTAATAATGCTTAGACATGCAAGTAGATTTAGATAATATACTCGTAATAAATATAATTTAATAAATAATGACAGAAGGGATATGGCACAAAGTCAAATGACATGGGAGTCAAGAAGAACACGCTGAAATGACGTACCAATTGTCTTATGCTGTGACATCGGCAACAATACTAATTTGTGTTGGACTGAACAAAGCCCATGGTTGTAAATAAATGACATTCAATTTTAAGCTTCAAGGAGCTCACACTATAATGTGGATTGATGATGGAATATTGTGAGTTGTGCCTCAATTGTGCCTGGACATGTCTGCTAAAAGTCTACATATATCTCTTGTGTACTTATTTCACACCTCATAAATACAATTTGATTTATCGGAGTATGGGAAATGCAGGAATATGAGTCTTTTATGTTAAATATACACCTAAGGAAGATGGTCAGCTATGGAATTTGAATGTTCGTATCTAATACTGAGACAAAGAAAGAAAGTCGACAATGGACAATTACAGTATGTGTCTGAAGTTATTCTGCTGGAGATTAGTACAGGGGCACCCGGAACCGGATTAGGGAGACATATTAAGCAATTAAACGTGTTTAAAGGGCAGAACATGCGGATGAAATTTAAGGTCTCGAAAATAATAGCAGATTGTTCTTGTCTCATCATAGGTCACTTGGATTATGTCCTTGAGGCATTGCAGAATTTATTTATTCTGTGTTTAGAAATGGGCTACATGAAACACGAGGCGTGTGCCACTAGCGAGGTCGATAGCGAAAGGTCATGAGCCCCAGCGGACGAGGCTTCAGAGTCTGGGCTCCTCATTTGTCACAGAGAGCGACAGACTGGCCATCTATTCCTCCTTGCTCTCAGGCCTATACCGTGTGATGGCGATGTCGTATTACATACCCGTAGCAAGAAACTGCTTCGAGATATTTAAAAGACAATTTATACACTAAAAGATATGTAACTGTTCTTAAAATACGAAATACTTAGGAAATGCGTAGCTTAATTTTTTTTTGTTTTTGTTTTTTAAATAGGTTCGATAAAATATGATGAGCTGATCCCTGTCCCTCAAGGTAAAGAATGTTATGCATTGTTTTTATTTACATATGTTGCATTGGTATCTATTATTAGGGGTGATATTTATTTGCAGAGAATTTGTTACTAGAATTGTATAATTTGTATTTGCAGTTTCAGAGTTAATTATTTTCATCTCTCAAGTAGCAGGTCCTTTGCAGAACGTCGCTCTCAGCAAGTTCGCCGGTAAAAAAAAAAAACCCTTTATTTTATCTCTTACCGCCTCATTGATTGATTGATTGATTGATTTAGGAACCGACATCACAGCATTCGGGGCATTCCCATAAGCGCTCCGTCCCCATCCTCAGCAGCCAGCGAAGAGTTCCAACACTAATAGTACCAGTAGCAATCTGATTATATGTCCCTCTCGCCTTTCCTCTGAGCGTCGATCGTCGGCCAGATCCCCTCGTCACCCCTCGCTGTCGCATTCTTGCCAGACCATAGTGATCCATTTGCTCCTCCGAGGTGTACGCGTGCTCCCACAAGGCCGCAACCACGTCTTCCTTATCATGCATCAATACTCCACCAAGTTTTGCAGAGCCAGCCAATCTGTCCGCCTGTTCATTCCCCAGCAAACAAGCATGCCCCGGAGAAAAGATCCAGACGATGCTTGTCACCCGTGACTTCCGAAGCGAAGCAAGCCACTCTGCATGAAGCTTGCCTGTCCTCACCCTACTCAGCATGCTTTCTGAGTCAGTTACAATCACGATTGTGTGTGTGTGTGTGTGTGTGTGTGTGTGTGTGTGTGTGTGTGTGTGTGTCGTATTCTCCATCCAGCGGAAAGCTGCACTGACCGCCTCCACCTCCATTCTTAAGCTAGATGTTGTGCTATCATATGTCAGGCTTTCCTGCACCAAACGGCGACCATTCGCTTTTGCTAAGAACCCCCAGGCACTTCTCCTGCCTCTCAACACCGAACCATCTGTGTATATAATCACATATAA
The DNA here is from genome assembly GCA_014155875.1 of Cepaea nemoralis. Lineage (NCBI taxonomy): Eukaryota > Metazoa > Mollusca > Gastropoda > Stylommatophora > Helicidae > Cepaea > Cepaea nemoralis. The sequence continues at coordinate 25,942 of JACEFZ010011487.1, forward strand.
TCTAATAATATAATACATAATAATAATATAATCTTACCGCCTCATGCACCCACATGCTCAAGGTGTCTGCAGTGCCCTGTGTCCATCTTCATGCTGGTAGACCCCTGCCATTCCTTCCAGGAACCACACCTCCCATCACTGTTCTCTCCAAGTCACTGGCACGTTTATTATCGCCAAAGTATTTATGTTTCCGAAATATGATACTCTTTATGAGACGGTTATCTTTCATGTTCAGGTTTTGTTAAATTTCAAAATTGTTCTTTTCTCGGCTCATGATATTCAATGCATTTTTCTGTAACATTTGAGCTGAAATGTGTAATTTCTTTATTTTCTTTAATGATTGCAAAATGGTCCATGACACATATCAGTATGTAAACACAGAAGCCATAAATAATATGTTGCACGAATTATTGCCTGACATATTTCATTGCATCTCAGGTGCATACTGCAGAGTTATATATATATACATACAATCACGAGATTAAGCTAATAATACGTTAGTTGAAATAATTAAAACTCATAGTCACAAGTATTGTTCGAATGTGGAGCGTCTTTTATCCAACGGAAATTTCAAATTTAATATGAACTCTTTCTGTTTGCATAAAACGGCGGTTCGAGTCGAATAGATGAATGTTCTAAAATTTGTTGCTGGTCTTTGTTTGCTGGTGTTGTGCTCTCGATACGAAATGCTGTTTACCCTCTGCGTGGCTAGGACCATTCTTCTTCTAAAACAGTGCCTATTCTAACTTCGTTTCAACAGTGCCTATTCCAACTTCGTTTCAACAGTGCCTATTCCAACTTCGTTTCAACAGTGCCTATTCTAACTTCGTTTCAACAGTGCCTATTCTAACTTCGTTTCAACAGTGCCTATTCTAACTTCGTTTCAACAGTGCCTATTCTAACTTCGTTTCAACAGTGCCTATTCTAACTTCGTTTCAACAGTGCCTATTCTAACTTCGTTTCAACAGTGCCTATTCTAACTTCGTTTCAACAGTGCCTATTCCAACTTCGTTTCAACAGTGCCTATTCTAACTTCGTTTCAACAGTGCCTATTCTAACTTCGTTTTAACAGTGCCTATTCTAACTTCGTTTCAACAGTGCCTATTCTAATTTCGTTTCAACAGTGCCTATTCTAACTTCGTTTCAACAATGCCTTTTCTGACTTCGTTTCAACAGTGTCTATTCTAACTTCGTTTCAACAGTGCCTATTCTAACTTCGTTTCATCAGCGACTATTCTGTTAATTATGAGGCCTAGGTATTCAAAGTTTGTGACATTTTCAATTTCTTCATTCATGACTGTAATTTTTGGTTGTATCTGATCAAGATTCGGTGACTGTCCTTAAACAAACAAACAAAAAATCAAAGAAAATAAAGCAAGCAAACAAACAAACAAAACAGTAAAACCAGGTATTTTGCACACTATATTGCTAATTTTATTGGGATTCTTAAACTTTCAATTTCTTTCATTGTTAGCATCCTCTAGACTCCAGCTAGTGTATGACAATCTTTGAAGACATTTCCTAGTAATACACACTTCCAATAATAAACATAGCCTTGTTTTATTTGTATGATTAAGGCCTAGATTATTATCACATTGTATATACATTATATTATCTTTATAGCTTTAGCAACCCCCCCCCCCCCCCCCCCCCCCCCCAAAAAAAAAAAGAAAAGCGCTTTAGAATGCAAGGATCATCGCACATTAAGTGTTACGAATCACACGACAATGCGATTATTGAGAATAATTATGAGAAGAATAAGCAACAGGAGAAAACCAAAAATTGGTAATGCATATTGTGGGCCTGAAGAGGGAAAAGGCGCAGACAATATACATAATCTCAGAACACTATTAGAAAGAGCTATAGAAGTAAAAACAAATATATATTGTTGCTTCATAGACTAAGCAAAAGCATCTTACAACGTGAAACATGAGACAATAATCAAACTTCGGAAATCATTAAACATTGACGGCAAAGATCTGCGAATAAAAAAGAACATATATTGGCAGCAAACAGCAGCCATAAGAATCAACATCTTTTTTAGGAACATTCAGAGTCTAAAGAATGGCGTCAGACAAGGTAATGTAATGTCTACTGATGTGTTCTCATTATACATGAACATATAATAAGATCGACAGACAATATGTCAGGGATCCTGGTTGGTGGACATAATATACAAAACTTACGTTGGACATAATATACATAAATTACGTTATGCTGATGATGCCGTCTTGATAGCAACAAGTCAGAAGAAACTACAGGAAAGAATGATACAGTGGTTGTAAAGAGTGAAAAAGGAATGAACCCTAGCTTTAACAACGGGAATAACGAGCATGGATATATCACCTAAACAGATAGTACCTAAATTAAAGTTAATGATACTATTTTGGGACAAGACTTTTTAAAGACGTTTTATACTATTTTAGGACAAGTGCAGAAATTCAAATTTCAAGGCATATAAATATTATAAGATGGAAAATGTATTGATTGATTGATTTATTGATTTAGGAACCGAAATCACAGCATTCGGGGCATTCCCATAAGCGCTCCGTCCCCATCCTCAGAAGCCAGCGAAGAGTTCCAACTCCAATAGTATCAGTAGCAATCTGATTATATGTGCGTCTCGCCTTTCCTCTAAGCGTCGAGCATCGGCCAGATCCCCTCGTCACTCCACGCTGTCGCATTCTTGCCAGACCATGGTGATCCATTTGCTCCTCTGAGGTGTACACGTCTCCACAAGGCCGCAACCACGTCTGCCTTATCATGCATCAATAAATACTCCACCAAATTTTGGATAATGTATTAAAAAGATAAAGAACATAATAGGACAAGCAAAAACTGCATTCTATCACACGAAGAACATTTTATGCACTAATTCCTTGTCTTCGGAGATTAGAAAAAGAATACTAGCGTTTCATAGAACCAGTTCTAACATATGGCTGCAATTCCTGATAATTAATATACAAGCGAAAAAATCTCCGGAAGTTTTGTAGATGTAGTTTTATAGAAGAGGATGAAAATTTCTTGACAGCCATAATGAGGAAGCTGGCCATTTGTCTCATCTCATACGATGTGATTTTCGTTTGTGTTTCTAGGAAGTATAATATCACCAAATGGCAAATCAGAAGACGAGATCGAAAATAGAAGCAATAGGGCAAGCCGGTGCATTGAGTATATGGCACAAATACCAAAAAAAAAAACAAAAAAAAAACCACGTGTTAGTAGAAACTAAATAAAATCACCCAACAACATAATCTTCCTAGCAACTTTATGCCCAAATGCTAAACCTGGACAATGACAGAAAAAGATAACAGAAAAATTGTAATAATAGAAATGAGATTCCCGAGAAGAATACTCAACGTTTCAAAAAGAGAGAAAATCTTAAATGAAGAAATCGTGACGAAAGTGGTGGTTATAGAAGCGCTAGGTGTCATTAAGAAACAGCAAGTGAAATGGTTTGGCCACAAAACTAGGTTACCAACTAGTATACCAAAATAAGCAAAGATGTACAGACTAAATGGAACCAGAAGCAAAGGCCGACCAGAAGGATTGACATTAACGATTGACAGTAACGATTGACAGAAAGAATAACAGTCCAGGGAATCTCTATATATGAAGCCCATACACGGGCAATTTCCCACTCTCTTTGCTTCACCTCGACATTGCAAGGTACAAAGGGAACAAGATGAGATGAAGTGAGGTGAGTGTTTCTAGAACTCTCCATGTCTGACATTGGTAACACAGCGTTGATATGAATACAGCGTCTATCAGTTTATTTGTTGTTTTCATGTTGATATTTAGACGTAATGCCAAACGAACAATTAGAGCATCTAAAGATGAATCCTGGAGAATATACGGTGAACAGATGGCGACCCTTAGCAAAGACTGCCCAAGAGAATTTTATAAACGTGTCACCACAATTAGAAACAGAGATGCATGTTACAACCCACCCACCATCATAAACAGCAAAAGAGGTATGCCAATATTTAATCCACAACAAAGACTAGCAAGGTGGGCAGAATACTTTCAAGAACTACTTAATCCCACAGATAACATAGGAAACCTCACTTTTGTGCCTAAACGCCAGGGACAGAAAGAACCAAATTTCATACCTGCAGAAGTCAAAGCAGTTATACAGAAAAGTCCTAAAAACAAATCACCAGGTCCAGATGGAATAACCACAGAAGCTATTCAGGCCTGTGGGGAAACAGGAGTTAAATGGCTAACAAGACTTTTTAATATAGCATGGGAAGAAAGAAAAGTCCCAGATGATTGGCAACAGGCAATAAATTTACCAATATGGAAAAAGAAAGGCAATATGAGAGAGTGCGAAACATACAGAGGTATATCACTCCTGAGCCATATAGGGAAAATGTATGCAAAACTTTTGGAACAAAGAGCTAGACCAATAGTTGAACAACAGTTAAGCAAAGCACAATTCGGTTTTCGGAAAGGTAAAAGTTGCACTGATGCATTATTTACACTTAGACAAATTTGTGAAAAAACTATTGAATATAGTGACCAGCAGAATATTGTGTTTGTAGATCAGGAAAAGGCTTTTGATAGAGTAGACAGATGCAAATTATGGACCATCCTTGAAGACTATGGGATAGAAGGGCAACTGCTAGAAAACATCATAGCCATGTACCACTCGAGCCAAAGTGCAGTAAGAACACAGGAAGGATATCAGATATGTTCACAGTCAATACAGGAGTGAGGCAGGGATGTGTGCTCTCTCCCCTGCTATTCAATACCTACATGGACAGAATTTCCAAAGAAGCAAATCTCGACAGACCAGATTCAGAAAATTTAGAACTCTTTACTCCAGATGAAACAACTGACCCACAGGGATTAAATGAACTTCTATTTGCAGATGATCAGTGCCTGTTTTACAGCGACGAGGGCAGACTACAAAATCATATTACTAATCTGAGTTCAACCTGCAGCAGATACAATATGAGTATAAACACAGCCAAAACCGAAGTAATGCAAGTTAGCAGATCGCCAGGCCCACTAAGTATACAGATAAATAACACACCTCTGAAACAAGTTAAAGAATTCAAATACCTTGGAAGTATGATCACAGAAGATGGCAGATTAGACAGAGAAATTGAAGTCAGATGTCAAAAAGCTAGTGCACTTACATATCAACTGTCACCCTTACTGAAACATCCAAACATACCCATGTCCGCAAAACGACAGATAATAAACAGCATATTCACACCAACCCTATGCTACCAATCTCAAACCTGGACTTTATCCAAATTACATCTTCGCAAAATCAACACCTGCGAAATGAGATGCCTGAGGAGAGCTGCCAACTTAACAATCCGAGACCGAGTAAGAAATGTTACTATCAGACAGACTGTGGGATCAACACCTTGTGCCACATTTATTGAAAGACAGAAGATCAAGTGGTTTGGCCATGTTGTTAGAATGCAACATCAGCAACTACCATCACTGGCCTTACATCAAAGATCATCTGCGACGAGACCACGAGGACGTCCAAGAAGAAAATGGATTGACGACATCAGAGACATTGTACAACCACACGGAATGACACTATCCAGTGCCGTCCACCGGGCGCTGGAACGCAAATTATTCCTCCCCACGACGCTTGACGGCAGAAGTGGAAGATGATGATGATGATGATGATGATTTAGATGTGTGCATAGGTGTAATTTGATGCCTGCTTCAAATATAGTTATAATTGCATTATCAGATATTCCACCACTCAGTCGTTTGTTTAGACGACCTCTCGCTCTGTTTTCCAGAATTAATGGACACTAAAATCCACTATATACTAACACATTAGTTAGTTATGAATATATCAATGGTTGTTTTTCTTTTCAACAGAACGTCGCCGGATCATGGTCGCCATTTTCTCTTCTGCTCTTGCTGTTGCTGTAATATTACTTATTGTTATTCCTATAATTATGTGGCGTCTACGTGTGATCCCTATTCTCAAATTCATCAATATGTTCAAGCACTATGAAGATGAAGGTATAGTATTACGTAAAGTTAAAATCATAGCCATTATTTTAGTTCATTTTAAATTATGACGTGGAAGATATTTTGAGACATAATATTCTGCTATAGTCTTTTACACAAGTGTTAATTATCAAGACTGTTACATTAGAATGACGACACAGAAGACACATTTCACAAACATACGAAGAAAACAGTTAACAATTTTTTCCCTGAGAATACGAAAACTTGAAGCTATTGTTACAGCTGTAATATCGGTGGAAAGAGAGATAGGGAAAGGCAAAGACAGATAAATGGTTAAAGGGGTTTAAATGCGAGAGGTGTTCGGCTTCTTTCCACCGGGTTTTATCCCATGTGGCTTGGTCTCTTCCTACAGGACGGCCTGCACAAAACGTCGCACAAAGCAACATTTCCACAGCTCCAGCCACGACCCTCCGGAGTTTCCGAGAAAATTGCACCCGTGAACCCAATGACAGAATCAGGAATCGAACCCACAAACTTCGAAGTATAAATCAGGAGCTCAACCACTCTGCAACGGAGACACCCGAGTGAATGCACTGGCTTCATAAATAACAGAATGAGGACTGTCGAAAAAAACAATAAAAGATAGAATGAGACTAGCTCTAGCCTTGTTTAAGGTATGAAGATACATGTAGAGATTATATGTACAGATTTGATATATATGTATATATATATATATATATATATATATATATATATATATATATATATATATATATATATATATATATATATATATGTGTGTGTGTGTGTGTGTGTGTGTGTGTGTGTGTGTGTTTGCGCGTGCGCAAGTTCGTGCGTGCGTGCGCACATTGAATGATATATAGGTCGTAAAAAACAATTATTTGGCACTTGATGATGGTTGTTTAAAAGATGGACGGTACATATAGTACCGCATTTATGCGTGGAACCAGAAAGGCAAGAAGAAGAACATTCTTGTCAGCCATTTAATAATGGCATAGAAAGATATCGGTGCATGTATGGATACCTACTGTTGGGGATTGGTAGTTGTGGGGGACCTAGCAGTTATTACTGCCGTTGAATTGGCACTTAGTAATGATGACGAATACTTTTGCATGTTAAAATAAAACAATACTCACTCCTAGGTTCAACTTGTGAAATGAATATATGTTCCCTTCACTTGGTATGGGTGGATCAACACTGTTCTGTCTGGAAAAATCTCTAATAGAACATAATTCAACGTCTGTAAGTTTATCGCTTGAACTTAAATTATGATGTTTATGTATACATTTCCTACTGCAAAAGGAATTATATGCCTCTGTATCAATAATTTCAGCGTCGGTTTGTATTTTTATGTACACATCTAACATTTCAGATGGAAAGGAATTTGATGCTTTTGTTTCTATGACTTCGACGGCAAATACAGAGAAGTTTGTTTATGGGTGTCTTCAACCAATCCTGGAGAATCACAACTTTAAACTTTGCTTACAAGCAAGAGACGGCCCAGCTGGTGAAGGTATGCTAAACATACATGTAATATATGTTGTAGATGGGGACAAGTTATAATTTGACACTAAAACACCATCATTAAATTGTGGATATATATTGGAAGATATAATTTTCATATGATAATCTTTTGAATGATTATTAAAGAAATGACAAAGAGGTAGGGCATACGTGTTGAATGTTATAATATAAACGGTCTCCAATAAGAAGACAATATTGCTAGCTGAAAAAAGCAAAAGATTTACAATTATTGTGAGACATTATAGCAATAGAGAGTGCAAGAAAAGAGCTTTCACTAAATAGCATCGAAACCGACACAATAACGATATCTATGAAACGATAAACACTGTCAAAGACTCAGTTATATAGGAGTGAAGACCACCCTGATGATGATCCCACTTCTGACACCACTTTTATCCTAGCCTGTCATCAAGCGATGCTTCAGGCATTACGGGATAAACTTCTCTCGCACCACACAAAAAGATTGTAAGTCGTACGAGAGGAATTGATTACACATTTTATTGCCACTGGCTCTTTATATTACATCAATGCACAAAACGGTCGCTATTAAATCACACAAGAATACACAGATCTGCCTATCACTAGTCGTTTCCTAACCCTACTGCTAACTCTATCTACTCGGCTAAAGAAACATGCATCGACGCTAAGCGATGCGCTCACTATGAAGTCTGTCCCCTGTCTGACTATTTTTCTCGCGTGACTACACAGCACGCGGAAGGACCTTGTGTGCCCTTCGGCTTTTGCGTGCTGCCTCATTCAGCAGGCTTAGAGTAGCCGTCTACTCTTGAGTGGTATTCCACGTCTCCGTGTCTATCACGTAGGCGTGATCATGCCGTGACCAGAGTGCTTACTCTCTGGTTGACACCTCCGTGTCTCATGAGAGAATCTATTTAATAGTTCCCCTTCCTATCACCTACCCTGCCCTCATGTAGGGGCACTGAGTTACCTCTAATCTACTTGAGGTAGACCACTCATTCAGGGTGGTCTTCACTCCTATATAACTGAGTCTTTGACAAACACCAATATGTAATATACAAACACAAGGTAATATTGCTTTACACAGTTAATAAATTCGAATAACTAAGTACGCAATAACATCAAGTGGAAAATCGTGACGAGATTAAAAGCAGAATAGGCAAAGTAAAATCTCCATTCCATAAAATCAAAAGTATTTTATGCAGCAAGTTGCTATCATTGGATATCAGAAAATGACTACCGTAATGTTATTTTGAACCACTTCTGTTGTATGGCAATGCATTGTGCAAAATGAATGAACAAATTATAGTTTGGAGGCAACATAGATGTAGTTTCAGAGATAACGGTACTTTGGACTGCCAGCGTAACTAACAATGAGTGCCGGAAAGAGGATAATGAAAGTATAACATAAAATAAATATACAAGAAGGAGACAACCAGTGTTCTGTGACTATGTAATGAGAAACATCGTGATGACTGGAACATCAGCGGTAGAAGAGACCGGGGCAGACCGAGAGACATGATCCTGGGTACAATGGGACCATGGCATGGAGGAACATCGTCAACAGAATGGATCCAGAACACCAAGGACCGAGATCTGTGGAGATGCAGGAAAGCCTAAGCCATTTGCCATGGCACATGATGATGATGATGATAATGATGATTATGTTGAAAAGAAAACAAATGATTCAATGACAATTGCGCCCTTCTGCCCGAAGCCGTTGGCACAATGTGGGGTGTCGGGTTTGGTAAGCGCCGCCCAACATTCGGCGCTGACAGAAAGCAGGTAGTACCGTCTACTGTCATACGGTAGCTCAGTCATATCTGACTAAGACCTGACGATCACACCACGGTACCACAACTCATTTAAATATTAAATGAAAATAAATATGTGAATCTGGAATGATGCAATGTTATAATATCCTATGACCTTTATTTCAAATTGTACAATCAAGCAAGTTTTGCATTGAACATTTTTTTTTACTCTGACTGAATGGCCCAAAGTTATCAATATACATTACAAATGAATTTAAATTTATAAAACAAAATATGTGCTTTAGTTAGGAATCTAGAGTTTACCTCAGACGTATTACTTTACAATGTAGTGCATTTGGCTATTGGCTGTTTGTGATAAATATTTAAAAATTATCACTTTGTTCTCTCTCTCTGTTTTTTAAATTTTTATTCAAAATGCAACTAAATATACTATTACAAAACATACCTTTCATTCAGAACTCTAATATTTCTTGCAAGTAACGATTTTCCTCTCGTCAATCAGGTGTATACATATTAAATAACAATCCCCCGGGAAGGTTAACCCGGTCAACAAATGCCCGCAGAAGTCGGATGTGTCGGCCTAACGGCGCAAGAACGCAGCTCTGCTGTAAACAGGCACAACGCAGTCACATCCGGAAAAAAAATCCGGATGAACGCAGAAGAAGAAGAAATAACAAACCAGAAGTTATGTCTTTTAACATGATATCATTGATTGTTTTCCAGCTATGAGTGAGACAATATTGTCAGCCCTTGAAAAAAGTCGCCGCATAATAATGATTATCACACCCGACTATATCGCAAACGAGTGGAACAGGTTCGAGTACTTGATTGCTCAGCATAAACCACTGAAGTTGCGCCAGAGGATCATACCTATAATACTAGAGGACGTAGATAAGGTAACTCTTCTTTGTCTTTGTTGTTTGCCTCTTACAGTTGGGATGGGATATAAAAAGAGTTCTGGAACAATATTTAGTGTCTACCACATACAACATATGGGTTTTCCGGGTTCGTAAGGGGAGCAAAAACGAATAACACTGTACCCCCCCCCTTTTTCCCAATTAGCGTAATAGATAAGGAGCTGCGCTGATGTCATGAGCGCGGTAGGACGAGTGTTGGATGCCAATGTTCGTCGTCTCGCTAAGTGGTTGGAAAACGGGCCATCTATTCCTTCATACTTTCAGGCCTACAAAATGGTATGGCCATGTGACATCACAGATCCATAATAAGAAACTTCTTCGAGTAAAAGAACCTACCATGTATACAGTAAAATGCCACTAAGGAGGGTTCGCTTGATACTGGGCACCTCAGCTCAAAGAAAACGTATAGATCTAAATCTCAGCCACAATGAACATGTGTACAACAAACTTGATGTGAGTTGGCCAAGGGTTATTGCTCCACTGGGAGATGAAAGACAGCAGAAGAAGAAGAAAGCATGCACTGTTATGTGTATTGTCGTTTATCCATCTCTTGTAGCGATTTTCATTGATTTTTTTCACATTGCATCTGATGAACATTGCTGGCTGTGGAACATCATCTGATGATGTTTTGTATATGTGGCTATTTGCTAATTGGTTTTATATGAAGATTAACATGGATATTGCGACAGTTTGTTTCCTGGTGATGTCATTTATTATCCCATGTTTTCGAGTAAAGTTAAGTGTAACCTGCGGACATTGACTGTCAGCTTCAACTGTTGTACCAAGAATGTCCTGGTAACTAAAGGAAACCCGTGTGAGACAGACCACATCACCCACCAGTCCCCCATTGCTCTATACAAATATGGGTCTAGCACCCAATTCCCGGTGCGCCGTAAGGCTTATGAAATGGTCCTTTTTTGTTTAGTGTTCCTTGTGCCTTTTGTTATTAATATTTTGCCGGCTGTGGTAGATTTGTTGCTAGAGTGCTTGCATGCCAGCCTAGTGATCGTGGGTTCGAATTATCCGGAAGGGGGATTTTAAAAATTGACGTAGGCTATATGATCGATCCGGCCTAAAACATGTACCAGAAAATGTCCACAGAAGTAATACTCATCGTGTACCCAATGGTCAATACAAATATGGGGCTAGTGCCATATCCCCAATACAGCTCAAGGCTTGTAAAATGATCCGTTATGGTCTTTCGTTTGTTTAAATTAATGTCCAGGTCAGGGGATAATAGCAGGGTAAGGGAAATTGCTAACCCTGTTTCTGGTGCCCCACGTTTGTTCTGTAATATCGGTGGCACCTTCCCACTGATTTGTCTTGTCTTGTTTATTATGTCTTCAAAGTAAAGTTGATACGGCTGATATCTGAGGGATATTCGTGACATTTAGAGATATTATGTCCAATCAACATGACATGATATGCTGTCTGAATAAATAAATTACGGTTTGTTAGTGCAGTAAAATTATAAAAGCTGAATAAATAAAAAAAGCAGAATGATTAATTAGTCAGAAATTATGGTCAGTTGTCAACGACATTACGATCTGGCATAATTCAAAAGTGCTCAGCCTCCCTCAGCACTTACACAATGTGTAGAAGTTATAAAATTATCATCTTCCATGCTGATGGGACGGGGGACTTTAACATGGAATACAGATTGTCACAAAGACTTTTGAGAGTATTTAACTTTTTCAGAACCTAATAACATGAGGTGTGTAAATTGCTCCTCCTCTTGATTCCCAACCATCGCTTAATGTGTTCTTTTCGTTAGAAATTGTGTCAGAGCATTATAAAGAAATCTGGCTGTGTCCATGATGGCTTCATCTGAGTATTTAGTCGCATTTAACATTAGGGCCGTTTCGCCCTGATGCACTTCTTTCTAGTATTGACAAAGTCAAATGTGTTTGACACATATAGTCTCATTAGAAAACAGTTGCATAGATACTATCCGTGCTTCTAAAAGCGCTTAAATTGATGATGATGATGATGATGATGATGATGATGATGATGATGATGATGATAATGATGGTGATGATGATGATGATGATGGTGATGAATTGGTGAATAATGAGTGTGTTTGTTATTGTTATTTAGAGTTCGCTTCTGTAATGTAAATATCTAACATGGCTCCTATAATGAAATGATTATTTGTTTGTTTCTTTTCTTTTTTTTCAAGGAGAGTGTTAACATGGACAAAAGCCTGGAGAATATTTTGAACTCTATTAATTGTCTCAAGTATCCGAAAGCCAAACTACAATCAATTACCTTAAACAGCGAAGAAATCTCAGAAAACATTCAGAGCCCAGACAGAAACACAAGTGTCAACAGCTCAACAGCCTTCTATAAGAGTGGCAGATCCGGCAGCACAGACTCAGTTACCAAAGAAGCACACAAGTTTGAGAGAAAGGCAGCAAAGTTCTGGAAGCGATTGGTTCTCTCTATGCCTAAAAAGAAATCTCAACAGAATATATCTCGTTCTATCTTACCCACATTAAGACATGAAGCCAAGTATGAGATCAATCTTATTAACTGTGAAGAGAAATCTAGATACATGAGAAGCAATAACCAGACAAGTTCAGAATATAACGTCAAGATAAATTGTATTGATGGTATAGATAATGATGCATTTTGCACAAACTCTGACAATCCATGTAAAGCTAAAGACACCACAGAAGCTAGAAACAAAGAAATAGAATATCAGATTGACATACTGACCTCCCATATTATTTGAGCAATTATGCGCTTGTTTATTTTTTTTCTCCGCGTTTCCATCCTGTTTCAGGATATTGCGGTCAACACCAGCATCTTTCAGCTGTATGTTGATTCCTAGTCTAGATTACGCTCATCAGCACGCCACGACTTCCTGAGCGACCGGACTCCATACTCTCATAAGTCACTGGCGTGACTCGAACCACTTCTAATTCTCGTCCGCTCACGTCGACTACGAGAGTATTCGAGATTAGCGGAGAAAGCTGCTAACCCCTCAGTCAGGCAGCCGGCGCATGTTTATTATTATCATTGGCACCTTGCCGTCTTGACAGACGATAGTTTGTGCTTTAAAAAGGCATAATAACTTTTAACTATGGCGGTAGCGAGTGTGACTGATAAGGCCAATTTGCGCTGTAAATGTCCGTTCACAGTGGGTGCATGTGAACACGTGGTCATTTCCACCATCATGCACCATCTTACGTCTCAAACGCTTGGTGTGTGACTTTTCTGCAATAATTTTCTCCTTTGACTTTATTCCATTTCTGATATTTGCCCTCCATGCAACACGTTCAGCGGCGACTTGCTCCCAATGTGCATTATCAATGCCTGTATCAATCATGTCCCGCTTACACACATCTTTGTATCGTAGTAGAGGCCGACCCTGAGATCTCTTACCCATCTGTAATTCACCAAAAAAGATATCCTTTGGTATTCTACCATCATCCATCCTCCTAAGATGTCCTATCCATCTAAGTCTACGAAGACTGAGCATGGAAATAAACTGTCACACAACCTGATCTTTCCAATACTTCAGTATTTGTGATTTTGTCTTGCCACTTAATACCAAGAATTCTTCGCAGACACCGCATATGAAAGCTGTTTAAATTGTTCTCTTGGTGTGAGTAAGTTGTCCAGGTTTCACTGCCATAGAGAAGAGTACTAAGGACACAGGCTTGATAGACAAGGACTTTTGTTTTGGCAGTAAGCTTCCTGTTCTCCCAGACTCTTTTTCTTAACCTGTTCATTGTTGTTGCTGCCTTACCAATCCGGATGTTGATTTCCTGATCTAGGGATAATTTGCTATTTACCACTGATCCTAGATATGTAAAATGGTCTACTATCTCTAGTTCGGCGTCGTCAATAAAGATTGATGGTACCCCATGTGCACCTTGTGACATAATCTGTGTCTTCTTTTTGCTAATTGTTAAACCAAATTCAGAACAAGCATTGGAGAATGCAGATAGTAGACATTGCAATTCTTCCTCAGAGTGGGTCGTAACTGCAGCATCATCTGCAAAAAGCAACTCTCTGATCAGTACCCTCCTAATTTTGGTCTTAGCCTTCAATCTCTGAGCATTGTAGAGGCCGCCATCTGAGCGTGAGTGAATGTATATACCACCATCCTGATCACGAAATGCATATTTCAGTAGAAGTGAAAAGTATATTCCAAAGAGGGTGGGAGCTAGTACACAACCTTGCTTAACTCCACTCTTGATTTCAAATTCTTCAGAAGTTGCACCATCAAACTTGATTATACCCTTCATGCCTGTGTGGAACGATTCCACAATGGACAGAAGAGTTGGTGGGCAGCCAATCTTCTTTAGTGCCTTGAACAGACCCTCACGACTGACCAAATCAAATGCCTTTGTGAGGTCGATGAAGGCAATAAACAGTGGTTGATTCTGTTCACGGCATTTTTCTTGCATTTGTCGCAATGAGAATATCATATCAGTGGTAGACCGGTTCTGTCGAAAGCCACACTGTGATTCAGGGTAGACTTGATCTCCTAGGACTTGAAGTCTGCGCAGAACAATTCTGGCAAATACTTTTCCAACAATACACAGAAGTGAGATACCCCTATAGTTGTTGCAGTCGCTCCGATTGCCCTTGTTCTTGTACAGTGTTATGATGCTTGAATCTTTGAAATCCTGTGGGACTTGTCCTTCACGCCAGCATAGCTCTATTAGCTGGTGGATCTGTAGAGCGAGTGTGTCTTGCCCACTCCTGATAACCTCTATTGGAATCCCATCCTTACCTGGAGCCTTGCCAGATGCAAGTTCATTTATAGCACACTTAACTTCTGTTATGGTGGGAAGTGTGTCCAGGTGGTCAAGAGTTGGTAGAGCCTCTATGGCGTTAAGGGCATCATCCGCTAGTTTGGTCTCACTTGAGTAAAGCTCCAAATAGTGCTCTACCCATCTGTCCATCTGCTGTTTCTTATCAGTGATGACTTCTCCAGTCAAGGTTTTCAGCGGTGCACTTCTTTTGATCACTGGACCACAGGCTTTCTTTATTCCTTCATACATGCTTCTTATGTCTCCCTTATCACTTGCGATTTGAATGGACTCACATAACTTAATCCAATAATCATTTGCACACTGCCTGGCAGCCTTTTGCACATCCTTCCTAGCTTGCCTTAGCTCACTCAGAGTGTTACGCGTTGGTCTTTCCTTGTTTCTTAAGAGAGCTTTCTTCTTCTTATCAATCAAGGGCTGCAGAGTCTCGCTGTTGGCC
This sequence comes from Cepaea nemoralis, assembly GCA_014155875.1. Lineage (NCBI taxonomy): Eukaryota > Metazoa > Mollusca > Gastropoda > Stylommatophora > Helicidae > Cepaea > Cepaea nemoralis. The sequence continues at coordinate 41,333 of JACEFZ010011487.1, forward strand.
GCAAACCAGTCCTGCCTCTTATGATCCACAGTGCCGTAAACCCCTACGGCAGTTTTATAAAGAGTTTCCTTAATTTGACCCCACTTTTCATTTACTGTACAATTTTCTGGTGTATCAGTGAAAGCGTCTTCAAGTTGCTGTTGAAACTGAAAGCACTTTTCAGGATCATGAGTGTTAATAATATTAATCCTGGGGCTAGATTTGTGTTTAGCTGTGTAGATTCTCTTTGGTCTCAGTCTAACCCTTGCAACAACCAAAGAATGATCTGTATCACAGTCAGCACTGTGGTAACTACGAGTCAATGATATATGGTTCAGATGTTGTCTCCGTGTGATGATGAAGTCCAGCTGGTGCCAATGGCCGGATCTTGGATGTTTCCATGTGACCTTATGCATCTCTTTTGTTTTAAAAAAAGAGTTTGTAATACATAGGTCATTACTGGTGCAATGCTCCAGCAGCCTTTGCCCATTTTCATTCATGCGACCGATGTTGTATTTTCCAAGGCACACTGGCCATGAACTCGAGTCCTTGCCCACACGAGCATTGAAATCACCGAGCATATAAATGTAGTCAGATTTTGGAACTGCCTTGATCACGGAGTCTAACTCCTCATAGAACAAATCCTTCACATCATCAGAGGAATCGAGTGTCGGTGCATATGCAGTAATAATGGTGGCAAACCCACAAGAGGTTGCCAAGCGCAGGGATAATAGTCTTTCATTTCCTCCTGCTGGAATTTCAATCATTCCCAGTAGCGAATTCTTCACTGCAAAGCCCACACCGTGTTGCCTTTTATCTGCCTGCCCTCTACCCTTCCAGAAAAAGGTTGTAGTTGTTTTCCCTGAGTGACCCTTCCTCAGCGAGGCGAGTCTCCTGCAGGCCAGCAATATCAATGTTAAGACGATTGAGTTCGGCATCAATCACAGCCGTTTTTCTCACATCGTCAATATTGGTCAAGTCAGTGGAAAATCCTGGACACATGGTTCTCACGTTCCAGGTTGCAAGCCGTAGCTTGAGGTTTCTATTTTTATTTTTGTTTGTACCTGGTGCATTGGTTTTACAGCCTGCAATTCAGATTTTGTCCTAGCCCCAAGCACCCATTGAAGCAGGCAGGCTGTGGCGGATCAGCACCCAATTGGCTGGGGGCTGCCCAGCTTGAGGCGGGCGGTAGCTGATCAGTGACACCTATAGGTGTCTCCCACCGTCAGAGGCAACGCGTGGCGCCCCATGTCTACGCCAACTGACAAGGACTTATAACCCGTAACAGTTGCCTCTCGCTTTGATTCCGAGACCAGTTAAGACCAAGGATGGAGTTATTGCCTCTCCATAGCACAAAGCCTGGGCTAAAATATAGAGATCATGTGTTGCCCATGCAGCATGATCCCTCTCTCGGCCTGCCTAGTTCACTCCAGAGGAAAGGTAACACCCCTACATCTGGAACAAGACAAGCTGCAGAAGCTGCCGGATCAGCAAAGCAATGCTCTAACTGTCCGCCTGTCGGAGCTTCGATCCTAGACATGTTTATTATTATCGCTTGTAATATTCTATACACATGATACATCAGTAGCAGAAACACTCGGGTATGGTATTGGCTAAATTACCCTTGACGTGACAATGAGTCTATACCAGTGTTTCTCAACCTTTTTTGGCCCGTGCCCCCCTTCACCATATTTTCAGAACGTCATTCCCCCCCCCCCTCTTCCTATAAAAATTTGGCCCGTGCCCCCCCCCCCCCCCCCTTTTCACCGTATTTTCAGAACGTCATTCCCCCCTTTCATATTTCCTATCTAAAAATCCCCCCACCCCCATTCTGAGATTTCTTTCATCACGGGTGATGTGATTATCTACACGGATGGGTCGGTGTTGAGAGGTAGGAGAAGTGCCTGGGGGTTCTTGGCAAAGACTAATGGTCGGCGTTTGGTGCAGGAGAGCCTGGCGTATGATGATACTACATCTAGCTTAAGAATGGAGGTGGAGGCGGTCAGTGCAGCTTTCCGCTGGATAGAGAACACGATACATACACACATTGTGATTGTTACTGACTCAGAAAGCATGCTGAGGAGGGTGAGAACGGGCAGGCTTCGTGCAGAGTGGCTTGCTTCGCTTCAGAGGTCACGTGTGGCAAGCATCACCTGGATCTTTTCTCCTGGGCATGCCGGTGTGCTGGGGAATGAACAGGTGGACAGATTGGCTGGCTCGGCAAAAATTGGTGGAGTATTGATGTATGACAAAACAGATGTGGTTGCGGCCTTGTGGGAGCACGTGTACACCTCGGAGGAGCAAATGGATCACCATAGTCTGGTAAGAATGAGACAGCGAGGTGTGACGAAGGGATCTGGCCGATGCTCGACGCTTCAGAGGAAAGGCGAGACGGACATATAATCAGATTGCTACTGGAACTATTAGTGTTGGAACTCTTCGCTGGCTGCTGAGGATGGGGACGGAGCGCTTATGGGAATGTCCCGAATGCTGTGATGTCGGTTCCTAAATCAATCAATCAATCAATCAATCAAATCCCCCCACCCCTACACAGTATACGTAAAAATGTAAGGTAAATGTAATAGCACATACTACAACAAGTCTAGACATCCATATAAAACATGATTTGTGGGTTACTGACTTTATAAAATGAATTTTAGAAGGATGAGACGTACTTAACTGTAAAGTATGAAGGGAAAAACAATATCAAGTAATCGGTTCTTGTATTAACGCGATCTTGAAATGGTCTTCATTCCTCCCCTCCTGGAAACCCTAAAATTCCCCCCTTGGGGGGGGGGGGGGGATTCCCCACCGGTTGAGAACCACTGGTCTATACAAATATGGGGCTAGCATCAAATAGCCATTACACCTGATAATGTGGAAAACTGTTATTCACTTTATTTGTTTAGCAGATTCATAGAATATATACCATCATCATTATCAAGTGTAATTCCCACATTCAGTGTTGACTGTAATGAGTCACTTTACTTGTTTAACAGATTCATAGAATATATACCATCATCATTATTAAGTGTAATTCTCACATTCAGTGTTGACTGTAATGAGTCACTTTATGTACTGCGTTTTCATGGTGCACCCATTGAAGCTTCTTCTAGCGTATCTCTTGTCTGTCATCTACCAAAGCGTAATATTGCCTGCCTCTTGCATACTTCCCTTCCACTTTTCGCTACAGTACACGTGGTTTCTATCTCATCTGACATATTTGACTATATTGTGCTGGTTTAGACAAATCAGCACTGGATGGGTAATGTGTAATGGCGTCCTGCAACTTCACATAAGATTGTCTACTTTATATTTTATGAGACTGTCTTCGCATATAAGGAAAGAATAATTAAAGTAGAGAGGGCTGCCTGACTTCAGAGTTTAATGCCTTTCCAATCAGCAATGAGTGCTCTTCCGGTGCGCTGAGGGTGAGTTAGCGGGTTTATTCCTTTCACTGGTCTGTTGGACTTCAATCCTGACTTTTCGTTCAAAAAACAATGGCAAACTATTCAAAGTAAAATTATCTAGTAAATCAACCTAATGTTGGGGTCGATCGCATTATTATGCAAAGAACATGCAATATATTTTAAGTAAATACAAGACCCTGGTATATGTCTCTGTCGTATTGTACTTATAGTGCTACATCTATATGTTCATAGACCAATCCGTATCCCAACTGTTAAGTGTCAATTCTCCTTCACTTCCCAACATATTTCATGATTCCCAGTTTAGACCGGATCGACCTGGCAGCCAAATTCAATTTTAAAATCTGTCTGGATGAGAATTTGAACCCATGACAACCAAAATTTTAAAATTACCGTGGTAGACAATCGACATTACTGTGTGAACATGTGTATATTTCAGTTTGAAGGATTTATCTAGTTAATTCACGTAAGTTGTGTGATTTCTGCAGTATGTACCTGACGAGATGCAGCGAAATATGCCAGGCAATAAATCGTGCAATCTATTGTTTGTGTCTTCGTTATTCAAATCTTTTTATTGGCTGAATTTGGTTATAGATTTCGTGTTGCTGTTGCTTCGATTTGACTTAATTACTCTTATTAATAGGGAGATGTGTTCACAGTTTTCATATTTGTTAGTGTCATTAATACTTTTAATGAGAAATGTGTTTATAGTTTTCATTTGTGGAGTTGGGGACATTAATTAAAATATTTCAAGTATGTTAGTATCATTAAACATTTCCTTGGAAATTTTATCGTAGCTTTCATGTCTTAACTTAATTATTCCTTTCAGTAACGAAATCTGTTCATAGTTTTCATGTGTGTTAACTTCATTTCCTATTAATTTTCAACATTAATTTTCCTATATCAATATATGCTTTGTTCTGTGTTTGTGTGTGTGTGTGTATATGTGTGTGTGTGTGTGTGTGTGTGTGTGTGTATGTGTGTGTGTGTCTGTCTGTCTGTTTATATATATTATATATTTATATATATATATTTTATAATATATATACAAACATATTTTTCGATATATGTTATTTATGCAGAAAATGTTAAACAATAAAGAGACAAACTGCAAGAACAAAATCGAGTTTTAATGAATAATGTTTATTGATGCCAGCAGACACCATATTTGCAAACACAAGTGTAGCCGTTGTAACCTCTTTCAGCCATCCCTTAGCTTTATGAGAACTCTCAGTTATAACATTATCCTAGAAAATGAAAATAAATTCAGTAAAATTTATTAGAAGCAATTGTAGACGCTTTCATTCGCATTATATTGTCTAATTTGACAGATTAACATTTTATCTCCAAGAAAGTTTATAAGTAAAGTAGTGTTGTTTATATAAGATTTATTATTCTTCATTTTTCATATCCTTTGGAGTCGGGGGAAAGGAACACAAGATACAATGCACACAAGATTAAGGCATTATTGGCATAAGTGGATGAGGCATACACTAATAATAAAACAACAGTTTGGTTAAGTGTTTCTTGGGAGAATCAGAGATAAGCTAGGAAGGAATCACACAGGACGATTACTGACACGTGAGAAGTAGGGAGAAGTAGGGCATATCAACGAAAGAGGTGGAGTAGAGAAAGTAGTCTTATGGGGAAAAATACTAGGCAACAAAATCAGGAAAGGCAGGGAAAGGTGTATTTGGGATGCTTAAGCAGCTAGGCAACAAATAACATTCTAACATTCAATGTTTTGCCGTAATGAATTTGAATAATGGGAAAGGGGCAAACCCCCCCGGTTGGGGAAAAAACCAAATTTTACTTTTTCCTTTGGAAATTACTTTTTTTCGGCCTTGCATTTTTTTTTCGCCCAAAAAAGATATAGGTGCCGGTCGTTCAGAAAGCAATGGCAAACTACTGAAAGTAAAACATGCCCAGGAATTACGAACAGCCAAAATGCTGGGGTTGACTGCTGCGTCTTGGGAAGATTATGCAACTAAATAATGTTTTTTATTAGTGAATGTTTGTTTATATTTTCACTGAGAGAAGGGTTTTTATGTTTTTTTAATATGTGCATAATAATGTCAGGCTTTTAATTTGGGAAGTTCATTTATAGTTTTCACTTGGGATAGGTTGTTTGTACTATTCATGTATGTTAGCTTCCATAATCATGTTATTAGGAAAATACGTTGATAATTTGCATGTGTGTTAACTTTTTAAATCTTTTTATTGTCGAAATTTGATGACAGTTTGCATATTTGTTATATTCGTTATTCTTATTTGAGACATTTGTTCATAGTTTTCATGTGGATGAGTTTGCTTAATACATGTAATTACGGAAATATGTTCATCGTTTTCACGTGTATTAGCTTTCTCATTTGTTTGTTTGTTTTTTGTTTGTTTTTTTAATTAGGAGAATATGTTGATTAATTCCATGCGTGTTAGCTTCATTGATATTTGTAGTAGGGAAACTTGAAAATAGTTTTCAGGTGTGTTAATTTTCATAATCTTTTTATTCAAAACAATGTTTTCCCGTGATGAATTTGAATAACGAAGACACAAACAATAGATTGCACGATTTATTGCCTGGCATATTTCGCTGCATCTCGTCAGGTACATACTGCAGAAATCACACAACTTGTGTGAATTAACTAGATAAATCCTTCAAACTGAAATATACACATGTTCGCACAGTAATGTCGATTGTCTACCAAGGTAATTTTAAACTGACTAACATGTCTTTCTGCTTTAAACAAGGACGGCTTACGAAGGTTGATTATTATAGCTTCAGCAAACTTTAACAATCGACTACTTTGTGTGTTGAACAACACACGGAAGGCACTGTCTCTTTCAACCACGTGACCGCTCTCGAGCACATGTCTCGCGACCGATGAAGCAGGACTGTTCCGGTGTGTCGGCCTGCCTAGGCTACCATCTTCTGTGTGTAGTATCTTGTCCACCCAATTCGGAATGTGTTCCGAAACCCTGCAATGTAACTGTCGCTCAGTTCTACCTATGTAGATGGCCTCGCATCTGCATGTAAATTGGTAAATACAATTTGATTTGGCGTACAAAGCTACAGGTTCTTTTACTGCTGGGATGGGGATCGGTGTGTTTCTGTACCTGATGACTGGAGTTGCAGCACAGAATGTTCGCCCGACTGCTGTGATGAGCCGGTCCCGCAGACGTTGCATTACGTCATCTCCTCGGAAGGTTAGCTGGATGAATACCTTGAGTTTAGGGACTGTAGTTACTTCTGGTTTCGGTTTGGGCTGTTGGCAGTGGCGCTTTATAAATCCTGTGGAGTACCCATTCAGGTTTAAGGCATTCTTCAGAGTTTCAAATTCCTCTGTCAGTGTGTCCTGGGTGCATATCTTCCTAGCACGGTCAAACAGGGTCCGTACTAAGCCCCGTTTGTACTGGACAGGTGCGAAGCTCTGAAAATTTAAGTATTGGCCAGTCCATGTTTCTTTGCGGTACACCGATCTTTGAATTGTGCCGTCTGCTCTACGTCTCATTAGGATATCTAGAAACGGCAACGCTTCGTTGTGTTCGTGTTCCATAGATAGAGAGATGTTTTTATGTGTCTCGTTCATTGTGGCCTGGAACGACGTTGCTTGTAGCTCGTCTGTGGTGATAATTAGTATATCGTCCACGTAACGACGGTAAAAGGCCATGTTATTGATGTCTGAGGATCTCTTTTCTTCTAAGTGTGCCATGAAGATGTCCGCTAGAATAGGTCCAAGTGGGCTCCCCATGGCCACTCCGTCAATTTGGCGATATGACTTGTTTAGAAAGTTGAATTGTATGTTGGCGGTACATAATTTTAATAGCCTCTCTAGAATAGCTGATGGTATGCCTAGTTTTAGTTGTTTGTCTCTAATGCGTTCACTTATTATATTCACGGTCTCATCTAATGGAACGTTGGTGAATAAAGAGGCAATATCCATGGATGCCATGTGTTTGTTGTTTATGTCCATAGTATCCAATAATTCCACCAGTTCGAATGTATCTCTGAGTGTTCTTGGATCGAAGGACTGTCGTACTGGCTTTAAAATTTCAGCTAGCCATCTCGCCATTCGGTGTTGTGCAGAGTTAACCATGGAAAGGATCGGTCTTAGTGGGATGCCGGGCTTGTGAAGCTTGGGTAGACCGTACATCTGAGGAGTTTGGGAGCCACGCGGTGTGAGCGTTTTTGCAGTGGCCTCACTGATGAGTCCCGCATTCACAAGTGACTGGATCTCTTTCCTCATTTTTGCATCCAGGTCCTCCGACTTGTTGACTATTTGCTCTACTCTGAATTTAGATGCATCTGATAATATTTCATCCATTTTTCTCTGGTAGTCTGACATGTCCATAAGTACTGCACCACTCCCTTTGTCAGGTTTCAATATTACGAGGGTTTTGTTAGCCTTTAACGCTTTTAAGGCAGTAAGGTGTTCGTTGGTCAGCGGACATGTCTGTTTAGAGGGTGTTGTGCGATACTGGTGTTCTAAATCTACCAGTTTGGCCTTCAGCCACCCGACCGACTCAGCAGAAGTAGGTGATAACTTGGAGACTTGATCAAACAACATTTCAAATTGTGCTTGCGACTCAACACGGTTAATGTGTTAGGGCTTTATGCAGAATTTTAATCCGTATGCAAGGGCCTCCGTTTCAATGTTGTTGAGTACGTACGACGATAAGTTCCTCACATACTTCTCTGGGTTGTCTAGTACTGACGTTGTTATCTTTTCAGTGCTCAGTGATTTGTTGAGGCGAGCAATCTCTGCGATTTTCACCTTGTACACTGTTTCTGTACAGAATTTGGTGACCTTCAAGTAGCCGTACAAGCTCAATTCATTGGTGAAGTAGTTAGTAGGCAGAACTGTGTGTGTGCTTGAGGTTGGCCAGCTTAGACTGGGTTTCTTCTATCTGGTTTTTTGTCAGTCGTCTCAGGTTTTTTTCTTGTTGGACATATTCTGTCCGCCCTGAGAGATCTGAAATACCAGTGAGGGAATATTCCCGTCTTTAGGCATTCCTCGAGAAATCTCAATCGACACTCCTGTACCGATATTTTACACCTCAGCTTGAGTAATCCATCCAATCGCTTCACAGTTGATAATGGGAGGCGACGTTTCATAAATTCAAAACAATGTTTTCCCGTGATGAATTTGAATAACGAAGACACAAACAATAGATTGCACGATTTATTGCCCGGCATATTTCGTCAGGTACATACTGCAGAAATCACACAATTTACGTGAATTAACTTGATAAAAATTTTAACATTACCGTGGTACAGGAGTGTCGATTGAGATTTCTCGAGGAATGCCTAAAGACGGGAATATTCCCTCACTGGTATGGACATGGACATTACTGTGCGAACATGTGTATATTTCAGTTTGAAGGATTTATCTAATTAATTCACGTAAGTTGTGTGATTTCTGCAGTATGTACCTGACGAGATGCAGCGAAATATGCCAGGCAATAAATCGTGCAATCTAATGTTTGTGTCTTCGTTATTCAAATCTTTTTATTGGCTGAATTTGGTTATAGATTTCGTGTTGCTGTTGCTTCGATTTGACTTAATTACTCTTATTAATAGGGAGATGTGTTCACAGTTTTCATTTTTGTTAGTGTCATTAATACTTTTAATGAGAAATGTGTTTATAGTTTTCATTTGTGGAGTTGGGAACATTAATTAAAAGATTTCAAGTATGTTAGTATCATTAAACATTTTCTTGGAAATGTTATCGTAGCTTTCATGTCTTAACTTAATTACTCCTTTCAGTAACGAAATCTCTTCATAGCTTTCATGTGTGTTAACTTCATTTCCTATTAATTTTCAACATTAATTTTCCTATATCAATATATGCTTTGTTCTGTGTTTGTGTGTGTGTATGTGTGTGTGTGTGTCTGTCTGTCTGTTTATATATATTATATATTTATATATATATATATATATATATATATATATATTTTATATATATATATACAAACATATTTTTCGATATATGTTATTTATGCAGAAAATTTTAAACAATAAAGAGACAAACTGCAAGAACAAAATCACCGAGTTTTAATGAATAATGTTTATTGATGCCAGCAGACACTATATTTGCAAACACAAGTGTAGCCGTTGTAACCTCTTTCAGCCATCCCTTAGCTTTATGAGAACTCTCAGTTATAACATTATCCTAGAAAATGAAAATAAATTCAGTAACATTTATTAGAAGCAATTGTAGACACTTTCATTCGCATTATATTGTCTAATTTGACAGATTAACATTTTATCTCCAAGAAAGTTTATAAGTAAAGTAGTGTTGTTTATATAAGATTTATTATTCTTCCGTTTTCATATCCTTTAGAGTCGGGGGAAAGGAACATACGATAAAATTCACACACAGATTAAGGCATTATTGGCATAAGTGTATGATGCATACACTAATAATAAAACAACAGTTTGGTTAAGTGTTTCTTGGGAGAATCAGAGATAACCTAGGAAGGAATCACACAGGACGATTACTGACACGTGAGAAGTAGGGAGAAGTAGGGCATATCAACGAAAAAGGTGGAGTAGAAAAAGTAGTATTATGGGGAAATATACTAGGCAACAAAATCAGGAAAGGCAGGGAAAGGTGTATTTGTGATGCTTAAGCAGCTAGGCAACAAATAGCATTCTAACATTCAATGTTTTGCCGTAATGAATTTGAATAATGAAGGCACACGGTTGTACCATTTACTGCTTGGAATACTTCGCTGCGTCTCGCCAAGTCCACACTGCAGAAATCACACAATACAATCTTATTCAACTACATTCTGCAAGTGAATTTACAGCACACATATTCCCACATTAATTTAAATTGCCTAACATGGTCATTTTTAACTAAATAGCATGCCTTGTTTGTTAACGCAAAGTTGGCTTGCCCATATGAATAGCAATTGCTTCAGATAACCTTAGCATGAGTTCATTTTGTGTGTTGAACTACAAAAGAAACGTCATTGTCTCTATCGTAATATACCCAAAATCAACATAGAGAATCAGAGAGTGATTACACATATCTGCTCCAGAAAAGTGAAGAGACATGATCATAAACGTCTGCTCCAGACAAGTGAAAAGACATGATTATAAATACCTACTCCAGACAAGTGAAGCCACATGATCACAAATACTTACTCCAGACAAGTGAAGCCACATGATCACAAATACTTACTCCAGACAAGAGAAGAGACATGACCACAAATATCTACTCGATACAAGTGAAAAGCCAGGATCACAATTATCTACTCCAGACAAATGAAGAGTCATAGTTACAAATGTCTGTTATAGACAAGTGAAGAGTTACCAGCCTCCAGCCCTTAGAGTCAATTGAGTGAATGGACTAGGGAATGTGTGGGTGTCTCTCACTAGGGATATGTGGTCCGTTGCCCGCCCTCAACGTCTTTACTGGCGTGCGGTATACAGTAAGGGACATGTACTTTGAAGGTTTGGTGGATCTTCCCCAAGCTTGAGTGAACAATATGTCCTGTACTGCCGTTGGCACTAGCTTCCAGTGTTTTTATATGTATTTATATCTGTTTGTGTTACAATGGGTGCTTCTCGGATGTGCAGATACCGTTGGCAAAAATCACCACCAGGAGAAGGACCCTGGAGATGACAAACATTGGTGAGAGCTTCACGCTTAAACTTCAGGTACAGCAAACATGGAGACTCACAATGGCCTCAGTATACCAGTTGGCATAATTTACTATATCTAATAGACCATAGAGGAGACCTGAGTGAATTGGCCTGACATGTTAGGAGGTCCTATGATTGGCGGCGTCTTTCCTAGACTAGGCCTCCAGCTGGTATAGGTCGTGTCTTTTGACCCTATGAACTTTACATACTCTCTTCATACAAGATTCACTCTCTTCTCTCATGCCATGCCTTTATTGGTACTGGGCACATTCGTCTCCTGGCTTCCCTCTCACTTACAGACCCTTCCTTTCTCACGCCAACGCTCTTGTGGGTGTGTGTGGGTATGTATGTGTGTTCCCCCTATCCTGTAAGATGTGTAGGAGAACGTGTAAATTGTTCATACGCAGTGTCCTCGGGACCCATCTTCGGTGCCCCATTTAATAGCCTCTTATGGCTGATACTGTTCGGTGGTGCCCGCCCTTACTCCCTAGGTTTTGGGCATTCCGTGGTTATCACAGTTAACCCCCTTTCCAGCTTAAAGGGTATTAGCTTGTTGGTTCTGTATGGAACTGATAGTGGTTCCATGTCCCTATTAAGAATAGGAAAGAAGACACTAACTTTTCGGCCGCTGCTCTCGTCTGAGCCGTCGCCGCAATGCACAAACTGTGCCTCGCATAAGCGAGTTTGTTTCGATGATTTATTGTTCTTCCCAGTGAGATGAAGTAGTCTATTTCTCTCACTGGAATCATCTTAACGACCAATTCCTATTTGGTCCACCTTGCTACTATATTTGCCAAAAGCTGAAAGATATAGCACAGTGCGGACCTTCTTCCGCCTTAAGCAAATAGAACAGAAATGGGCGGAATCCGTCCCCACGGAGCGTTCCCTTCATTCCGGCGGATAGTAGATATTCCGTACTTATATTCCAGTTAAAGCTGACACGATACAGAGTTTAGGACGTAGGACGAAAGATAATAACAGCCCATCGGCTGCCAAGAACAAGCAAAACCATCGGGTGAAATATATTGCGGATTCGTTCCAATGCTAGACAAATAATAAGACGCCTAGCCACGTTGGCCATCTGTCGACCCACTCCCGACATGGCACGACTGGCTTTTCGCCAATTCGTCTCACCAGTCGAGACACCAGAGATTCGTAGGCAAAGGCCGGGTATGAATAAATAAAACCCACTTTACCTTACTATCCCATTAAAAGTTACACAAGAATCCTGCACAAAATATGTCGAAATCTTCAAATTTCATAGACATCATGCAGAGATCAAACTATTATGTTGATAAGCCTGCGGTTGGACTACAAGTGACAGTTTGATTGATTGATTGATTGATTGATTGATCTAGGAACCGACATCACAGCATTCGGGACATTCCCATAAGCGCTCCGTCCCCATCCTCAGCAACCAGCGAAGAGTTCCAACACTAATAGTTCCAGTAGCAATCTGATTATATGTCCGTCTCGCCTTTCCTCTGAGCGTCGAGCGTCGGCCAGATCCCCTCGTCACTCCTCGCTGCCTCATTCTAACCAGACTATGGTGATCCATTTGCTCCTCCGAGGTGTACACGCGCTCCCACAATGGCCGCAACCACATCTGCCTTGTCATGCATCAATACTCCACCAAGTTCTGCCAAGCCAGCCAATCTGTCCGCCTGTTCATTCCCCAGCACATTGGCATGCCCAGGAGAAAAGATCCAGGTGATGCTTGCTACACAAGTGACAGTTTAACTGCCGGGCCATTCCCCTGTTGCGACATTCAGTTTCTTTTGTGAAAAGTGCACAGGTGCGTATTCTGTGCAGGGCACCCTATCGGGTTTTCCCGAAGACAAGTATGACTTTTAATAGTTCTGTTTAATTGAACTGGGTGTAAAGATAACCCAGAGAACTATCTTCTAAGGGAGTTGAGCAAACATGTGAACTGAGGGCTCCCGAAAGGGGCTTCCCTCTGTTCCCGATCCCAAAGAAGGCATGAGGACATGGGCCACTGACCGTTTGTTACAATAACAACAAATGTCTGATCCGGACAAATAAAGAGTCATAGTCACACATGTCTGCACCATACAAGACACATGAATAAGAAAAGTGACATGATTGAAACCTAAACATTATTAGTACAGATCAACTGTCACAGTCTTATGGTGCAAAGACATTGTGATATAAAGGATACTGAGAATGTTAACAATCAAATCATCCCATAACCCTGACGTAGGCTACTGGTCTACCATGGTGGAATCATGTTTAACCATGATAATATTTTCAGGGATACGAAATTTACTTGGTGGTTCCCATCTCCTCTTATAAAGGACTACAAATAACCCATTATTGCTGTGAAATCCCGTGTTTAAATGTAGCCTAGGAAGTAGCTTATTAAGTCTGCTTCTTGCTATTTCCAAACGTTGAGTTATTCCAGTCTCAACAAGCACCACGGTGGGAGCCATGCATGGGCAGAGCCTGCTGGCCCGTGATCATGTGTTAGAATCCCCATTGACTTGTGGATGTTTTAACACTAACCTAGGCTGTCATGTCGACCCAGCCTTAAATGAGTACAGAAAATATTCTGGGAAATAAAGGCTATTGGGATTATCTTGACATCGAGTGCCAAGAGGTAACGCACTTCAGGGCTTCAGAAAGAGTCTTTTACTTACATAAACGTGCATCAAGGTGCTCCTGTTTGTTTTCCCCACACACACTGGCAGGCATGCTAGCACACACGCATACACACACACGCGCGCACACACACACACACACACACACACACACCATTACAAATCTGAATAGATACAAATGATCTAATCTGTGATGATTTACGCATGAGTATTTCTTTTTAAAATTTGGCCTTCAATTGCTGTCTCTTCTATTTTCTGTTTGCCCTGTTTATACTCTTTCTATGTTATTCACTAATATTTTGGTTTATGCATATTTATATGACACCAAATAGGTTTTCGTTTCACTTGGTTTCTCCCCCCTTCCCCTCCCCCCCCTCTCTCTCTCTCTCTCTCTCTCTCTCTCTCTCTCTCTCTCTCTCTCTCTCTCTCTTTCTCTCCTTTGGTGACATGCAGACAGGTTACAGTGTTAGTATTCTTGGTTTTCCTTACAGGCCCCAATAACACACCCCCAGGTTTGTCTCCTGTCATATTTTAAATGTGTCTCTTTAAGAAAATGTCGATTTTATAAACAGCATTTGTTTCATATTAAAACAACTGATCTTCCAGCGCTGAGCTGGTACAAACTGACAATCTTTGACAAGGTAGTAAATAACACATGCAACCGTGACAAGATAGTAAAACATGCAACCTACACAAGACGGTAAGTAAAATGTGCAATAAGATAGTCCCAAAAAGTGACTAATGTGAATTTCTTGTGTGCATTTTAATAAAATAATATCAACATCAAGCATGACCCGCATGCAAAACAAAGAACATTTACAATCACATTATAAATGCAACATGTCCTGAATTAATGCATCAACTGCTACTGGCAACGACATCGCCAGACTTTAAGTTAATGTAACAACAAAGGTTAAAAAGACGTAATTTATTCAAACTGTTTACATATTTTTAAAAAAAAGAGAAAGGTGTTCAAAGTTTTCACAAATTACAGCTGACATTGTAAGCCCGACACTGGCTGAATGCTGTAAATAAATTAACTCTGCAACAGTGTTGTTTTTGTAAATTTAGAAGTTTATAAGTTTAAAAACAAAGAGCGCAATAAACATTAAAAATGATGAAGTTTAGGAAAGTTTTAAAGTAAACAAATAAAAGATTCAGTGAAACAGTGTGAACTTAACTGATATCTGCTTCATTACATCGCCTGTAAGGTGAAATAAATGCAATGAGCTATGCCATAACAAATGTGTCTGGTTCTAGACTATCGCTAATTCTAGCTTACATTGGAATATAATGTGCTTCGGGGGATATAAAAAAGATTAATGAAGTTAACACACGTTAAAACTATGAACACATTTCTCTAATAAAAGGATTAAGGAAGTTAACACACATGAAAACTATGAACACGCTTTATCTAATGAAAACAGTACAGAAGCTAACATATAAGCATTATGAACAGATTAATCTTATTAAAAGACTAGGGAAACTAGCACACATAAAATCGAAGAACAAATTTATCCAATAAAAAGACTAACTGATTCACTGCCAAGAGCCGATTAAAGAGCTCAATGAAACTACTCTAGACTACCAAAAGCCGATAAATCGGCTTAGTGTTGACTGTGCATTATTTGTTTCATTTCTCTTATTTTTCGAAAAATTTAGTGCCCGGTAAATGAAAATGTACACAAATATATAACATTATTATTATTATAGTTTTAACCTACAGCAAGAGTAACAATACTTACGTGTTCCTTGTGCAATCTCCTTTAATTTGATATGTGATACGATATAATTGCTATTATTTAAACCATTTTTATATCATTATTGTGACACACCCCTACTTCCCATTGTCTGCCATTAATTTCTGTTTGGTCCAAACCCACTTTTTATTTGGCAGTGAGTCAGTTAAGGAAGTCAACACAAATGAATACAATGAACAATGACAACTACATTTATTTCCTCTGAGAAAATAAATGTGTCTTTAACTGGATTTGAACCTCACATATTTCAAGTTTCAGACAAATGTCATCTCTCTAAGCTACCTTAGTAGATATTATACAACACAGCCACTGCTAACTCTAGAGACAGAGTTTATACTTCAAAGCCACTTCCACCTCAAGACACTGTAACCCCAAGCCACTACTACCACTAAACACTGTACTTCTAAGCCACTCCTGTATATGGATATCGTAGAATCTAAGCCACTCCTATATCTGGATATTGTAGAATCTAAGCCACTCCTATATCTGGATATTGTAGAATCTAAGCCACTCCTATATCTGGGTATTGTAGAATCTAAGCCACTCTTATATATGGATATTGTAGAATCTAAGCCACTCATATATATGGATATTGTAGAATCTAAGCCACTCCCACCACTAACACTGTCATAATCATCATTATGTGCCATGCCGGTATGCGTGGGCGGTCATATTTTGCCATCTCACTCTATCATCAGAGTCGTTGATCAGCTCAGTGTTCTGTCTCTAAAATACCACGTAGCTAAGCCATCCAGGTATATGCTTCTCTGTCCTCCCCTTGTTCTCTTCTCCTCAATCTTGCCAATTATCACCAATTTCTCCAATTTATTTCTTCCATAACGTGACCAAACATCTGTGACTGTCTACATCAAATTTCTCCAAACAGTTTACGGTTTTCATTTGTTTCTTGTAGGACTTGGTCATTGATTTTTCTGTCTGTCCATGGTACTCTTAGCATTCTCTTCAAAAACCACATTTCCACAGCCATCAGATGTTTTTCAGCTTGTCTGTTCATTGTCCACGTTTCAAATCCATACAAAAGTACAGGCTCCATTTAGCACCTCAACACTCTTTTCCTTGTTGCAAATGACATCTTTTTTTTTATTGGTCAGTATGTTTTTAATCTTGCAAAAGGCTGCCTTCGCCATGGCGATTGTTGTTCTAATCTCTTCAAGGCATCTCCCATCAGATGTTATGGCTGTTCCGAGACAGTTGTATCGATTCACTTGTTTAAGAATATTCCCATTTACTTGTATATTACATCGTGGTATTGCGTTCTTCCTACAGCTAACACTGTACATTTAAGCCACTCCCACCCAAAACTTTATGTCTAAGCAAATCCTACTCCAAGACATTGTGCATATAAACCAGTCCTAGCTCTATACACTATACATTTACAGCCACTCCTATCACTAGATACTATACCTCTAAGCTACTCCATCCACTAGACAATATACATCTTCTCCACTTGCACCACTTGACACTGTACATCTTTGCCACTTGCACCACTTGACACAGTACATCTTTGCCACTTGACCACTTGACACAGTACATCCTTGCCACTTGCACCACTTGACACTGTACATCTTTGCCACTTGCACTTCTTGACACTGTACATTTAAGCCACTCATGTCCGTAGACACTGGACGTCCAATCCACTCTCACACCAGACGCAGAAAGCCACTCCTACTTCTAGACATTGAACATCTAAACCACCTATAGCTCTAGACACTACCTCTAAGCCACTCCCACTTATAGACACTGTACCTCAATACCACTCCTATCACTACCGACATATGCTGTACATGTCATCCACTCAGTGGCGTGCAGAGGTTCTTTGATGCCCGGGGCCAACCCCTTGATTGGAAGTCCGCCCTAGATTGTTCTTTCCCTAATTGCTACCCCCTCTCCCTAATTGGATGCCCCCCTCCCGGCTGGATGCCCGGGGTCGTCGCACCACCCGCACCCCCCTCTGCACGCCACTGCATCCACTCTTACCTCTAGAGATAGATGTGATACGACTGAACCACTCGTATAACAATATAGCTGTAAGACACTCGTACCACAAGTCACTATATCTCTTAGCCAGTCCCACCCTTAGAGATACATCCCATACCTCTGAACCACTACTAGACCTTAGAATTACACCTTTGAACCATGCCTACCACTGGTCATTGTCCCGCCTAACCATTCCCATCGCAGAGACTGCAACACTACGCTAAGCCTACCACGAGAGGCAGATGTGAACATACCAGCAATCGGACACATGCGCTAGTTTTCATTACAGCTTCCTTGTCATTGCAAGGGAGTGCTGCGAAAGTTAATGTGTGTGTGTGAGTGCGTGTGCGTGCGTGTGCGTGAGTGCGTGTGTAACGAAAAGAAAAAGAAAACACAACTTACTAATTACTTGATATGTTGTACAATCGTGTGATGGAAGACAATATTAATATCATTACAAATATCCCATATTTATATGTGTATGCTTGTACAATAGTATAAGCGGATGTTGTTTGATATCATAAAACCATACTTTAAAAACAAGATATTTAAACAGTTTTAAAAATTAATGCAAATCCGCAGTCAGTACCAGATATATGGAAAAATAATGAGAACAACATAATATAATAGCAAATATTTGCTGCAAGTTTTGTAAAAATAAGTACATTTTACAGTTCTGGAAACAGCAACAGTACCTGATCAGCTCAAGAGCTTAATGACAAGAACCCACAAAAAGACTGCCACCACAGAAGGTACAATCCTTGTTTCATGATGTGACAATTTATATTTTCTAAGTACAAGGTGTATTTTTAATGACTGTGCAGGGCTTGTAAATATTGCCGGTCCAAGTTTTGTATTTACCTATTATATTGCATTAACTTTACAGAGGGTGAATACAAAACATGGACCGGCAATATATTCATAACTACACAGTTATTAAAAATACACCCTATACCAGCAAAAACGTTATTGTGGCCTTGGGGTTAATGCGCTTGCATTTAAACTTCCAGTGCTCTGACGGCGGGGTACCGGGGTTCATTCCCTACATGGTCAGCTGGATTTCAATGTTGACTTCTCATTCAGAAAGCAAAGGCAAAATAATGAACGTGAAATTGTCTAGTAAGTCAACCTGGGATTGGAGTTGATCGCAACGTTCTTCAAATGATTTGCACCGTTTAATTACTGACATCAAATCTGCTTGTGCAATTTTGGTGAAAATCAAAACCATAAAGCATAGATCACTCGGAGTTCAACCATAGTTCACTCTACAAAAGTTTTGATGGCGTAGTTAGGAATATATAAAATTAACAAGGATATGCACATTGGTGAGAAACATTTGGTGGGACATGATTTTCATGTTATTATTGTAATAACTATTACAAAAATATTGACGGTTTCAAGTTATCCATGGTTACACATAAATGCCTTCAATAACATACAAAGGTAATATCGATATCGGACATGCCAAATTTAGAAGGAAAACAAAGAAGTAGACTTTCAAGGTACACATACATTGATATTAAAATTAGGAAAAAGTCCTTAAAGAAATAATAATCGTATTGTGATATGCTAGGTTTTGATATAATCTCTTTAGACATTAACTAGGGACCCACAGTGGCGAAGTGGTCAAGCCGTCTGCCCCACGCTGCGAAAGTTGTGGGTTTGGTTCCGTGCTACGTCTTTCACGAATGCAATTTTCTCTCAGACTCCTGGGGATCATCGCTGGAGCTACGGAGTTCGTGCCTTTGTGCAACGTTTTCGGCAGGTCGTCCTGCGGAAAGAGACCGAGCCATATGGAATAAAACCCGGTGAAATGAATCGATCATCTCGACTTTTAAGACTTGTTTTTATTGGATACACATAATGAGTATGAGCATCATTATTAGTATCATCATCATCATCATCATCATGTTAGGCAATGTGCAGAATAGTGTTGAAGTAGTCCCATTTGTCCCCTGACAGTACCAAAAGCTCAGCAGCTTTCTTCAGCTCAGCATTGGTGTCAGTATCCTGGCATGCCTGCGTCATGTAGCTGTTCCTGGGATATCCTGTTTTTCTTGTATGTACAATGTTGAAGAAGAGGCACGGGTCAACAAGCATGACGATGGACACAGGATACCTCGGAAACCTTGGGCAAGAGGGTGCATGAGGCGGGAGACATGGCAACATAAGAGTTTTTCTCGGCGCCCCGTTATGAAGGCGACATTCTGCAAAGGTGCTGCTACTTAAGAGACAATGATGAATGATATTGAGGCAAAGTTTTGCGCAGGATAAGCCACTGGATGATGATGATGAGAGAGATGGGATATGACTTATGAAT
This sequence comes from Cepaea nemoralis, assembly GCA_014155875.1. Lineage (NCBI taxonomy): Eukaryota > Metazoa > Mollusca > Gastropoda > Stylommatophora > Helicidae > Cepaea > Cepaea nemoralis. The sequence continues at coordinate 61,087 of JACEFZ010011487.1, forward strand.
AACGACTGGAAAGATCTGCTCTAGAAGAAGCAGACAGATCAAGAGAAACAATACGGGATGGTCTAAGGTGGTGACACTGAGGAAAACATCAACAGACTTGATCAAAAACATCAAGGACCAAAATCTCAGGAGGGACATGAATGTCTGCACCATTTGGCAAGCACATAATGGGAGTGATGGTATTTATTTCAGTCATCCGCTCTTGTACATACACAGGACTGTGGATGTTTCTTCTCCAAATATTTTAAAAAGAAGCTGATTTTCTTATCTGTACTTTATTAATTCTGTAGAACATAAGCTGATAATTTCTTTGTAATTTGGAGCAATAACGTCATTTAAATGTAAAAAGGAACTTAAGGATGTAAATATTTTATCCTGAGATTTACAAATAATATCATTTCACATTGTCAATTTAAAAAAAAATTTAAACGGAGCAAATATATCTGGTAATATCTACGTGGTGAAGGCGTTGCGAAGGCGGTTCGTAATTCCGCTTACCTGCGTTCTAAACACAGTTGTGCGCTATTTGGCAGCAGATCACATTGCGCTGGGTTTTAACGAATTGGTATGGGAGCCAGTTTTCAGAAGGCAATGCCAAACTACTGAACGTAAACTTGCCAAGAGTTCACAACAGCAGTAAAATGCTGGTGTTGACAGCGATGTCTTGTAAACGATATGAAAAAAAAATGAACGCTTTCTATCCTACTCAGTTGTCAATGCAAGGTTAAAACAAACACAGTTTGGCATAGAAATAATTAAAGAAATAATTGTATTACAACAGATTATACGGGGTGTATTCTTAAAGACTGTGGGGTTTTTGAAAATATTGCCGTTCCAAGTTTTGTATTTACCTTTTATGTTGCATAAACTCCACAGAGGGTGACTACAAAACTTGGAACGGCAATAGTTTCAAAAACCCCACAGTCATTAAAAACACACCCTATAGTAGCTGCTGATATTTTAAAGGCTGGGATTAAAGGTGAGGGAATCACTTCATAGCACCGGTTCTTACCCCGTGTGTTCAGTCTCTGTCCGCAGAGCAGCTTGCCGAAAGCGGCTGACAGAGCACTAACTCCGTAGCTCACAGAGTGGGTCACGGGGACCCACAGGACTTTAAGAGAAACTTTCACTGATGAACCGAATGACCGAGTCCAAAACGAATCCCCGACCATAGGTCAGGCGGTTTAACTGCTGCATGTACCATCAGCATGTCGGTGGCATGGCTGGGGCATAAGGTGTTAAGAGTTTGATATAATAATTATTCTGTACTCCTTTTATACGGAAGCCATAGTACGTGTAGTGGCTTGGCTGCCAACCCGATGGTCGTGAGTTTAAATCTACATCAAAGTATATTTTTTTAAATGGACGTGAGCTCCCAGGTTGAGCCAGTCTAAAATGATACAAGGAAATGTCAAGGCAAGGAAAAGCGGCAGGCGCAACATCCCTGCAGATTGGTCTATAAAATGTTTGTCTAACACTACGTGCCTGAGGTATGTAACAGAACACATTACTAAATGACCACAATGAGATGGGCCCCACCCAGTCTCTTCAAACAGTAACCCGAAAATCTTCTGGGAAATAAAAGCCAAAGGGTCACATCGCTTATCTAACGCTGATGGGTCTAAACATACAGAACTAGCGTCGTATCACCATATGTGTCACATGAGATGGAAGCCATATATGCTGGAGGGAAGATAGGAAGGCAAGTGTGCTTGAAGCAAGCAATTTTGCATGTGGGCAGACAATATCAGAAGATGCACTACATGAAGCTTATCTGAATAGGGCCATGAGCACGCAGGACAGGAAGTGTTGATGACTGGTAATAGTAAAAGTGGAATGCTAGTTGATACTTAATGGTGATGGCAGACGCTCTTCTAGTGTGTCTGGTAAAAAGAAAACCACCCATTTCCATGTCTTGAGACATATTTAACATATGGCCCTAGCCACATATTTTATAAAAAAGATTATCACGTGAAGGGTGATATGGTCAATACCATGTCTGAGTATTTCCCATACTGATGTATAATACGATGTATAGAGTATTACAAGAGATAATGTTACACATGCATATATAACTGCTCAAATAAAAGTGGAGGTCAATCTGTCATTCTGACATTCCGTTTCTTTGTGTCTAACTTCTGTGCTGTCTTTAGTTTTACATGGATTGTCAGATTTTGTGCAAAACGCATCATTATTAATATCACAGATAAAATTTATCTTGAAGTTACATTCTGGAAATGCCAGTTTACTGCACCCCATATATTTAGGTTTATCTTCACAGTTAAGTGGATTGATCTCGTATTTGGTTTCCTTTCTTAATCTGGGTAAGAAAGAACGAGATGAATTCTTTTGAGATTTCTTTTTAGGCATAGAGAGAACCAATCGCTTCCAGAACTTTGCTGCCTTTCTCTCAAACTTGTGTACTTCTTTGGTAACTGAGTCTGTGCTGCCGGATCTGCCACTCTTATAGAAGGCTGTTGTGCTGTTGATACTTATGTTGCTGTCTGGGCTCTGAATGTTTTCTGGGATTTCTCCGCTGTTTGAGGTAATTGATTCTAATTTGGCGTTTGGATACTTGAGACATTTAATAGAGTTCAGAATGTGCTTCAGGCTTTTGTCCATGTTAACACCCTCCTTGAAAACAAACAAAAAAGAAACAAATAATCATTTCACTGTAAGAGCCACGTTAGATACTTACATTACAGAAACGAACTCTAAATAATAATAATAATAATAATAATAATAATAATAATAATGAACACATCCATCTTCCTTCTCCTGATATCACTGCAGATTGGACTTATACAAACCGTTGTTTGTGTATTCTGGAGCTCACGTATGGAATGACCTTCAATCAGATCTGAAAACTCCGACGAGTCCCTACACAATCAACCGAAAACTCTTAATATTTACTCCATACCGATTATATGACTTCATAAGCCACCTACTGGTACCAGTTTACATTAACTTCTCCTTCTTCTTCAGCGTTCCGAGCCATTGAGGTTCTTTGCTGCAGATACAATCCATCTCCATTCGTCTCTCTGGTTGACCCTCTCTTGCCAGTCGCTGATTCCAAGTGCTTGTAGGTCTGTATGTATATTATCTCTCCATCGTCTTCTTGGTCTACCTCGGGGTCTACGGTCATTTATTTCCTGAGTGTAAGCGAGTTTTGTTTCCCTATTATCTTCCATTCTTTCTATATGCCCCAGCCATTTTAGTCTATTAGCCTTCATGATACAAATGATTAGCGGGGACTTAAACAGATCATACATGTCTGTGTTGCTTCTTCTTTTCCACTCTCCACTTTGTGTATCCCTAATGGGCCCAAATATGCGTCTTAAGACTTTGTGAAGGTTTGTAACAAGGCTTCGTCTCCTTTAGTTGTACTCCAGGTTTCAGAGGTATACAGCACGACTGGTCTGATCAATGTTTTGTATATTATGTTCTTGGTGTTACGAGATAGCGCATTTGATTCTAGCATATGTTGTAGCGCATAGTAAATCTTATCTCCAGAGTTGATTCTAGCTTGTATTTCTTACCTTATTATGTTGGAACAGTTGAAGATTGTACCCAGGTATTTGTATGTTTCCGTTCTTTTAATTGTCATATTATCTATTTGTATGTGGCCAGAGTGTTTAGCCGTTCCTTCTCTTGAAATTACCATATACTCTATCTTATTTTGGTTGATAACCAGCCCCATTTGTTGAGCTTTTTCCTTTAAGTGAGTCAATATTTCCGATGTCTTTAGTTCATTTTCCCCTATAATATCTATATCATCTGCATGTTCCTCCAATTGCACATTTCTCCTTTACCTTCCTTACAACTTTCTCTAGAGCCAGATTGAAAAGGAGCGGCGATAGTGCATCAACCTGTTTCAAGCCACATGTTATGTGGAAAGGGTCTGATTTCCTGCCTTTATATGTTACTATATTATAAGTATCTTCCATGCATAGTCTGGTCATGTTGATTAACTTCCTTGGTATTCCAAATTCCTGCATAGCATTCCGCAGACTATTCCTATGGACACTCTCATAAGCCTTTTTAAAATCCACAAAAATGTTATGGAGATCTCTTTTATATTCCCAATTTTTCAAAGTTTAAAATGAATGCTTTGAGCTTTGTTTAATTCTACCAAACTTGTTAATTTGTTTCTTTCATGCTTTTGTAATAAAACCATTGGAACGGGTTTCAAATGAAAATCCCTAATAAATTCCATATTTTAAATTTATACGTTATTATTTTGCAATCAATACCTGGATGGCGTTCTGGTTTCACCTGTGGCTCATGACTGTCCCTACCGGACGAATATGTCCTTAGACTGTTAAAGTCGTTCATTGCCTTTGATATGTGACTATTCATGAAATCTTGGGAAGATAATGTTGTTTTTCCCCCTTGTCAAGCACACCCACATAGCGGTCTTTTACATCTGCCTTTGACAGCCATTTCCAGCTGTCAGGACAGCTGCAGAGCTGTCCACTAATCCCGGTGGATACTCCTCATATTTGACAGAATAACCAAACAGGAAAAGGCTCTGCAGTATTGTTCAAACAACATAAAAATGTGCAGAGATAAATGGAAACTACACTGTAGTAATAAATAGAATTATGTAATACACATTTAGGCAAAGAAAAGAAATATATAACATTTAATTAGACAAATCAGTAATATGTATAGGAGTTTTCTTGTGTGTTCATCTTAATGTAACATGTTCTTCTCAGAATGCTGCTCTCACAACGGCCTGTTGAAGTTTCTTGATTCATTATCAATGTTCTTGCTCCATGAACCTTCATAGATGTCTGTAAGGGGTCTGCAATGTACCATGTCCATCTTTATGCAGGTTGATCCCTCCTGTTATTCCAGCCACCATGTCTTGTAACACTGTTCTTTTCTAGATATTGTGATGGCACTTGCCTCACACAAACACCTCTGTAAATTTGTTCATAATGCTTGGAATTTACAGCTATAATGTTACTAAGGGTTAAATTGGAAAACCTCACACCAACATGTAATCCTTTATCAGGACGTCGCAGTCAACCCCATCATTTTTGACTGTTTGTGGTTTCTTGGCAACTTTACATTCAGTAGTTTGCCGTTGCTTTCTGAACGATCGGCATTCATACCATTGTATGAAAACCAACGCAAGGCCAAATCGCACGCAGCTGTGTTGCGAATGTGGTATGCGGGATTACGAATTGCGTCCGTAACGCCTTCACCACATTATCCGGCTGTTAAGTGGTCTCTTACAAAATGTCTGCCAGGTTAAAATGCTATAATAGTTCGCTCCCCTTGTGTGTTCCCATAACTCAGATGGTATATGCGGCAAAAACTACAGATTGTTCCAGAACTCGCTTCTGACTCCGAGAGGCAAACAACAAAGACAAAGAAGAGTTACCTTGTCTACATCCTCTAGTATAATAGGTATGATCCTCTGGTGCAACTTCAGTGTCTCATGCTGAGCAATCAAGTACTCGAACCTATTCCACTCGTTTGTGATGTAATCAGGTGTGATAATCATTATTGTGCGGCGACTTTTTTCAAGGGCTGACAATATTGCCTCACTCATAACTAGGAAAAAACAGTCAATAGCATCATGTTAAAAGACATATTATTTGGTTTGTTATGCAATATCCATACACTTGAGTGACAAGTAAAAGCTTATTATTTCATGGAATATTCTAAAATTCTGCATGAAACGTATATTATGTTTAGTTTCGTTTTTAGTAAAATAATTTAAAGAGAGAGACAGTTGTTGTTTTTTCTTTTCTTACGCTGGCTTTGAACTCTAGTGTAGTCCACACACGTGCCACTACTTCTAGTGCACTGGACTGATTGTTGTATGTGGATTATCTTTCCCTATTACCAGGACGAACCCACTCCGACTTCAGAAGTATTTGTAATTTACATGCCCAAGTCAAGGATGAGAAGTCAACATTTTAGTCCAACTGACTGGTGTAGAGATTTAACCCGCTACCTCAGCATCAGCACACCGGAAATTTAAGAACGAGCGATCTTATCCATTCTGCCCTGCTGACCTCCGAACAAAGTGATATAATATATATCAATTAAATGTTTTTTTTTTTGTTTTTTTTTTTGCATATCCTTTACAGGACATCGCTGTCAACATTAGCATCTTTCAGCTGATTGTTGATTTCTTGGCAAGATTACGCTCAGTAGTTTGCCATTGCTTTCTGAGAGACCGGTTCCATACTCTCATAAGTCACTGGCGCGACTCGAACCATCAATTAAATATATATCACAAATAGTTTATAGCCACCGGCCATACAATGTAGCATACAATAAATAATTTGAGATCAACTCTAGATTCTTAACCACAGCACATATTTTGCTTTAACCATTTAAATTTATTTGAAATGTTTATTGATAACTTTGACCTATGCAGTCGGGGTGAAAGAAAATGGTCAATGCAAAATTTGCTTACTTTTAATATTTAAGTAAAGTTTATAGGATATAAAAACATTACAGCATTTCAGATTCACGTGTTTATTATTCTCATTTAAAGCATTAACGTAACACTGCCTTGGCTACTGCACTCGCTTGCTTACGCAGTTGATTTGGGTTCAATTCTCTCTCAATGCCGAGATTATTGTCCCTAGAGACATGGTTCGAGGATTAACCAGCTGCATAAAGCGGGTACTAGAATATTGCCTGAGACGTTAAAGGTAAACGGTGCGGTAGATTTTCTCAGTATGATGCAAGTTATCGAAATGCCACCCTTAAATGTGTTTTCTTTAAAAATGCCTCCCCCTTATGTTGCCGCCTGATGCGGCCGCCTCTCTGTATTATAGCACGGCACGGCCCTGGCTGATGAATTGCCGCCTGATGCGGCCGCCTCTCTGTATTATAGCACGGCACGTCCCTGACTGATGTATTGCCCATATTACACATTTAGTACCGGCCTCTCTAGAATATACTCCAGCACAATACACCACGGGAGCCGTGGTGGTGTAGTGGATAGATTCTCGCTTGCCGGCCCGTTGGGCATGGGTTCGATCCACACCGAGGCGGATTGGGATTTTTTTAAATTGATGAGGTGGGTCCAGCCTAAAATGTGTACCCGGAAATGTCTTGGGAGGTAAAGGCGGTCGGTGCGATACTGACCACATGACCTCTCGACTGGTATATATATATATATATATATACACACACACACACACACTGGTGCTTCTCAAAAAGTGTTAAAATTTTTGTTACATTTTCTAACCATATCCCCAATATATATCAGAGTCCTAGTAGCTGACGGACAGGACAGATCCTGTTAGACAGGACAATGTCAGTACATGACAGGACAAGTACGCGTTAGGACAGACAGTTAACATGAGTTTACTGAAATACAGCAATCATCGACAGATCGAATTTCCTCATGGTGTGCTGATGCCGATGCCCTTGTCAACCCTGCAAAGGCAACGGTTACATGGTTCTCACTAAACAACCATATTGTGAAAACAGACCTGCCGGCAGTAAGAATGGATGGGAGCATTCTGAGTAGAACCCAGTCAATGACATATCTTGGCGTGAGGCTTGATCGTAGCCTGTCCTTCAGAGATCATGTCGATTATGTCATAACGAAGGCTCGAAAAGGTTTGGCAGCAATGAGAGTCATGGCGACTGCCAATATCGAGCAAAGACTGCTATTACTTCTGTTCCAAGGACTTGTGCTTTCACGCATCGAGTATGCCCTGGCCATCCTCACTGTCAGCCCTACACAGATTGGAAGACGTGAAAAGGTACAAAACGAAGCCTTGCGCATCATTTTGGGCTGCACGAGAGACACCAGCTGTGTAGCAATGAGATACCTCCTTGACTTCCCGACAATGGAACACAGGATCAAGATCTGGAGAGCTCGTGCATACTTAAAAATAAGTGCAGATGAGCAGCACCCTCTGCATGACGCTGTATTCAGAGAAAAGGGTGACGGGCTAAAGAGGGGCAAATCATGGATGGGTCGGGCGGAAGATGTCGTCGGACAGGTCTGCAGTCTTACCAGTATCAACCCCGGCAAGGAATGGGTGCCGGTGCCTCCAGCTTTTAAGTGTACCTTCTCCTGCATTATCACACTCGACAGACGGTGCAGAGAGCAGAACCCTGCCGCTGTCAATGCAGAGGTTAACGCGCTCATCTATGATCACTCAGATAGCCCCGAAGTGCTCATCTATACAGATGGATCTGTTGTAAAGCAGCAGAGGAGTGCGTGGGCATTTACAGCCCGTTCAGCGGGCCGAACCGTTCAAGAATCCACTGGTGCCCACTCTATGACCACGAGCAGCATGACGATGGAGGTGATGGCAGTTACACAGGCTTTCATATGGCTGGAATCACAGCATTATACCAACGTGTGTGTACTAAGTGATTCAATGAGCATGATTCAGAAGGTCGAAGCTGGATTTGTACGTAGACAGTGGACTGAGTCGCTGCGGAAGTCTGTTGTCCGCAAAGTCACCTTCATCTTCGTCCCGGGACATGCGGAAGTCGAGGGAAATGAACGAGCTGATAAATTGGCTGGCTCTGCACCCCCTGTAGATGGCCAGCCCATGGATCGTGCGGATGTTATTAACGCCCTTAAAGATATGGCGAGAACAGAAGATTTTGACGCCAGTGATTCCACATCGCTCTCCAGGATGAAAGACCTGGGAGTAAGAATCGGCACAGCCAGACGCGAGAGGTACATCGGGAAAACAAAGCGCCTCGTCAACCAACACAGAACTGGCACTATTAGCCACCGGACGCTGATGCATATGCTTGGGGGGGGGGGGGGGAGGATCTGAGCACCTATGGACATGTCCGGAGTGCAACGAAGATACCCCAACTGATAACTAACTAACTAATCATCGACGGACTGACTAACCCCGGGTTAAGGACAAGCCAAGGTCAAGACGCAGTACCTGTAACGGAGAACAGGGGGAAACACGGGGCTACTGGACATGTGATGTAAAACGCTGAGGAAAGCAGTACAGACTGGACTGAGCGATGGATGTGAATGGATGTGCCTGAGACTGTAGAGCGATTGTACAGCTGAATTGAACGATTGATAGTTTTCGCTGCGAGACGAATAACTGAAACCGTTTGTGTGCGCCAGCTTTGAGTAGGACCATAGCGACGTTATGCATGAACGGCTAAATTGCTGTGTGTGACGACTATTGTATATATTTTGATGTGTCAAAATTAAACGGTGATCTTTAAGGAAACCGATATGTTTACCAGTCTTTGACTGATGTAGTTTTGTATGTCGTCTGGTCCCATTGGTTAGAGCTGAGTGAATACGAACCGATTAATCCTAAGATCCTGACATTCATGATATAGAAGCGAGATGTTCAACTGAACTGAAATAATTAACATCTTATTTGTCATACACAGATCAAATCCCCCAATACCTACACCAATGAAGCATTTGGGTTGCTGCATTAGACTCCCCACAAACCGCCAATGTTAGGTTTTCGGTTCGTTGATTAGCGGGCGCGTCAGCGAAGTTGATAGGGAACCGCGCTGATAATGTCATGAACAGGGTCACACGGTGGTTCGATGCCTGGGGTCGTCACCTACTAAGTGAGAGAAAAACTGGCCACCTATTTCTCCATGTATTCAGACCTACAAAATGTGATGACCCTTTTGCACCACAGATCCACAATAGGAAACTGCTTCGAGACAAACTTTCAATTTATATTTATTTTTATAGTTGATTTCACCCCCACACTGATAATGTAACCGGAGTGTATTATTGAAAGAATCTATTTATACACAGCACGCACAGCATACCTTCACCAGCTGGGCCATCTCTTGCTTGTAAGAAAAGTTTAAAGTTGTGATTCTCCAGCATTGGTCGAAGGGACCCATAAACAAAGCTTTCTGTGCTTGCCGTTGAGGTCATAGATACATAGGCATCGAATTCTTTCCCATCTGAAATATGAAGTTCAAGTATGACAATCAAAACTGAAGTCATCATCATTATCATCGTCGTCAACATCATCAATATCATCATCGTCATCATCTTCATCATCATCATCATCATCATCATCATCATAATCATCATCATCATCAGCATCATCATCATCGTCATCATCATCATGTGTCGTACTGATAAGTGTGGATGGTCATGTTTCGCCATCTCACAATATCACCAGAGTCGTGGATCGGCTACGTATTCTTGTCTAGACCATGTCACGTAGCCAAGCCATCCAGATAATTTCCTGTCTGCCTTCCTCTTGTTTCCCCCCCCCCCCTTCTCAATGTTGTCAGTTGCCACCTATTTCTCTAGTTGAATTCTTCTTATAAATTATAAGTTGAAGTCACAGATGTACATGCACCACATTCGTTTCCGTCTGAAATAAACTGATCGTACATAATCAGTTCCGTTCGCCAAGAGGTTACGTATGCAATTCGTAATCCCGCATACCGCGTTCGAAGCACATCTGCGGGAGATTTGGAAGCAGACCGCCTTGTGTGGGTTACCCACACAAAGGAATAAGTGCCCGTCGTTCAGAAAGCAATCGCAAACTACTGAACATAAATTTGCAAAGAAATCACGAACAGCCAAAAATGCTGGGGTTGACTGCAGCGTCTTGTAAAGGATATGCAAATGATTTTTAACATATAAATAACTACTGTAGTTGAAATCATGGATACACAGGCATAAACTGCCTTTCCATCTGAAATGGGTTCTTCTACGTACTCTCTCGTTCGGTTCATCAGTGCAGTTGTCGCAGAGATTTCTTGGGACCGTCGCTGGAACTAGGCAATTTCAGCTCAAAAACCACCTGTTTTCAAGCTCATTGTTTAGAGAATATTTGGGGCAGTGAAGGGTAATAGTAATTTTAGGCTCATTGCTTAAACAAAAATTACCGGAATCACTTGTAGAAATACTAGGACTGACTACGACATCTGTAAAAAAAAAACAACAACTTATTTTACTGCCTATAGTACCTTGCAGTATAGGGCAGGGGGGTTTTGAGCCTGAGGAATTAAGGCCGCGTGGCTAGTGCAGTCGCCACGAACTGTGCAGATTAGGATTTTCTTTTTTGCTCCTGGCAGAATTTTGGCTTCTACAATTTACATTTGTATAGTTAATTCGTCTTTATGTTGTCTTTCTGATCCTATGCAAGAAGGCTCTTCTACGGTTGGGATCGTTGTTCTAAACCACCACCATCACCAATTGCCATGCCAAATATTCGTCTTCTTCTGTTGACTTACGTATTAATGAATGCAAATATATCTAACCTTACCTTCCACTGTATCGAATACATATCATTATTACTGTCATTTAACTGTCATTTACTGCCAATATAGTACCTTGCGGTGTATAGGCAGAGGGGTCTTTGAGCCTGAGGAATTAAGGTCCGCCTGGCTAGTGCAGTCGCCGCGAACTGTGCAGGTTAGGATTTTCTTTTTGCCCCCGACAGAAAAAAATCCCACACCTTCCCGAGGGATCGAACCGCGGTCTCCTGAAGGAGAGTCCGGCGTTCTAGCCACTCGGCCAGCCGCTCCACATGATTATTACAACTGTTCATGATTATTACAACTATTACAATATCTTCCACATTTCATTTTCTCACATGGACCGTTAATGGTTTTCTTCTTATGTTTGTGATAAATGTCTTATGTTTCATTACTCTAATGTAACTTTCTTAACGATTATCACCTTGAACAAAATTCTATATCAAAACATTAGGTCCCAAAATATCTTTCATATGATAATTTAAATGATCACTGAACTAAAGTACAGCACATGATTTTCACTTTACGTAAAACTATACCTTCATCTTCATAGTGCTTGAACATGTAGATGAACTTGAGAATGAGGATCACTCGTAGACGCCACATTATTATAGGAATAACAATAATTAATATTACAGCAACAGCAAGGGCAGATGATAAAATAGCAGCCAGGATTCGGGCGCGGTCTGTTGAAAACAAAAATATGAATGTGAATATTCATAAACAGATATCGTAATAGTGGTAACATCTGATGGATTCAGTGTTAATTAATTATGTAAACAGAGCAAGCGGTTCTCCCCGCAAACGATTGGCTGATGGAATATCCGAGACCACAAATACCACCATGTCTGAAGCAGACATCAAATCTCAAGGTCTTTTAGCCTGATACTGAAAGATAGAGAAACAAGGAAATGGTCAACCAACATGGACGTGGAGACAAGACATTAAAGACTTCTTGGGCATGAAAATTAATCTTGAGACCTCTGTTGATGTTGCTGTTGTTCATAACTACAGCTGCCGAGCTTCTTGCTGTTTGATATGTCTTTGGCAAGTGTATAGAGTGTACCGAACACAAAAATGAAGTGTTTGATCGATGTATTATTCAACACTGTATGTATTGCTGGGTATTATAAATAATAGCAAAACCAAGAAATGTAGATTTAGATTACAAGAACATGGTCACAAAACATGAAGGAATCTTCTTGTGTGGTCTATGGGAGATGACAGGGGCACTTATGGAGATATCCGTGTCAAATGAAAGCGATCATTGACAAACCTCAAACCAAATAATGGGGGATGTTGAAGCGACATGATCACATTGATATATAATAGTAATGCTGGATGTGTAAGGTAAATGTGGTCCCATGACAATACTCACACCGAGTGTGAAGTTTCCGATCTTGGCATATACTATATTGTAATGATGTGGACTGGCGAGGTCCCTTCTTCTCTGCTTTTTCTTATCATGAAAATGTCCAAGAATATTATGATAATTATCTAGCGTCAATTTTATTTTGACTGAGTGATCCCAAACTTGTACTTGTCAAGAGCACTTCTGCCACTTATAAGTAAGTTGTATATCCTTTACAGGACATCTCAGTCAACCTCAAAATGTTTGAGCTGTTTGCGATTTTATTGGCAAATTTACATTCAGTGGGGGTTGGAACTCTTCGATGGCTTCTGAGGATGGAGACGGAGCGCTTATGGGAATGCCCCGAATGCAGTGATGTCGGTTCTTAAATCAATCAATCAATCAATCATTCAGTAGTTTGCCATTGTTCTCTGAGCAGACCGGCATTAATACCATTTTATAAAAATCATCACAAGGCGTACAGCTGTCAAATCGTCCGCAGCTGTGATTGGAACGCTGGGATTGAGAAAAAAAAACAACCACAGTTGTGTTATGCAAGCACACTAACCACCATGTCACTCAATGTAGACAATGAACAATGACGTACATACAGATACAGTGTAAAGAAATGTAAGGTACTTAACTAGAAGTCCGGCCAATTCAGTGTCAAGATGCTATATTCTGTCAAGACTGCTCCCGCCCGGCAAGAAGCTTCTTGCGCCTCTATGGGGTCTATGGATTCCTTTAAGGGTCCTAGTACAGCGACATCCGAGTAGCCACATCCAGATGGCAGTTGTTGATCAACTAATCAAACAGCGATAATGCCGAGAGCAACTGCTGTATTAGAAACTGCCACTACACATAAGACGCTGGATGAAACTTAGACATGGCATGCAGAAAAATGACTTGCCGTCGTTTGTTGACATCAGATGTTACGCAGCCATGCATGGTAGGCATTCAACCGTGCCCGCAACCATAAAGAATAATAATATACTTTCTGGCAGCAGAATATAGTATCAAGACGGTGTCATTCTGTTTGGTATTGACTTAGTGTTGTCAGTGAGTTTGGTGACAAAGTTTGCAAGCAACGCAAAGAACTTAAAGTCCTGAAAACCACACCCCATATCACAATAGCAAGCAAGAAATGCTAAGTAATTTGTCAATGCGAAATAAAATATCTATTAACTTCGAGACACATATCCTGAACCTAAACATCACGTCCTTTAAGAGTTAAAAATGCAAAATATATAATGACAAACAAAACATAATATTCTTTGCCTTCGGGGTCTGGAATGAGCTGGTCACAAAGCTTCCCTGTATGTGTATGTTCACAGCTGCAGAACGGTTCATTGTCCGCCTCCGACGTCACAATCGCCATGGACACAAAGCAAAGGGCATACATCATTACAAAAAACTCCCGAATAGCCAGCATCACACACACAGCTGAAGGATTCCGTGCTATTGCAATCACGCGGCACCCCATGTCCGCATCTGAGAAGACATTGCAATTACATTAACTCATTTTTTTCCTAGTAACACAGAATACCTTAAAGATTGAGCACAACCCACTAATGGCAACGCTGATCGTATTCCAGTACGAATGTAAGGAGTTGTCCAAGTCACGATTATTGCTCGCTGGACTTTAGGCGGCCTGATATGCATTGCCAGATCGAGAAGACCTGATCATTCGGGGCCACATCGACGGACGGATGTTAGTCGCGGCGATCGGGCACATTTTTGAGCTATAGCCTACGGTGGGTGACGTTGTGATATTCCAGTGTGATAATTTCGTCGCATAAGCGTGAAAATGGTTGCCAGATTCACTTATTTTAACACCAAATCTGATAAATCTGGCTTTTTAAAAACAGGTTTGGCGTCAAAATATCAGTTTGGAGATTTGGCTTTTTTGTCTTGGCTTTAAAAAAAATTTTAATGGCTAATTATCTATAATTAATGGCTAATTAGCTATAAATGCCTTTTTTTTTAATTGGTCAAGTTAATTTTTATCTTGTGTTAACACGTTTTAGCTAAAACAAATGCAAAACAATAAGCTTAGCTTATACTGCTTTTGATTCATTCTCGAGAACGAACGTAAAAACTAACAAGTATTAAACACGTAAAGTTTTAGTACTTTGTTCTGTTCTATGCGCACTCACGCACTGCGCAGACACCTTAGTGTTCAGTTAAGTTTTCAAATTCATTATACCTTCATGGCAAGTATTTCTTATTATTGAGCCCATTATCATGCCAAAGTGGAAACCATCTTATGATATTAATTGGAGATATAACGATCAATGGGAAAAGACATTTGTGTGGCTCAAGAAATCCACTGATGGTTCTAAATCGGAATATTGTAAATTGTGCCGGTGTAATATTGTTCCAAGACTTTCAGATCTCGTAAATCATGAAACAACAGAAAAACACAAGCGGAGCGCGCCATCTTCTTCACAAAATACACTTTCAGTGATGAAAACAAGTAAGAATATTGATAATAAAGTCAAATTAGCAGAGTTACAAATTGCTGTTAGCATGGCCTGCCATAGTGCATACGCACCATCGATCACTTAGGTGAAATAATGGTAGCCCATGGATGTGGCAGCACTCTTGGTCAGATAAAATTGCACCGAACGAAGTGCATATCACTAATAAGAAATGTTATTTCACCATCTTTAAAATCTGATCTAATTCTAGATCTGCAAAACAAGAAGTATACACTCATCATTGATGAGTCCACTGATGTCTCGAACCAAAAGTATTTGTGCATTTTAGTTAGATACTTGAGCGATAAAAGAAAGAAATGAAATTACTACTAGTTTTCTAGGTTTGATTCCAGTTCAGGAGGCTACAGGAGAGAATATATTTAATTTGATTAACAATGAAATTGAAAAATGTAATCAACATTAAAAAATTGCATTGGTTTTGCATCAGATGGTGCTTCCAATATGGTTGGATGCAACAATTCAGTTTGGTCCAGAATGACAGATGTATCTCCTTCATGTGTTCAGTATAAGTGTGTTTGCCATTCATTAGCATTGTGCATCAAATATGCAGTGTCAAAACTACCTTCAAACATCTGGATTTTTGCTGACAGAAATACCAAATTGGTTTAGACATAGCAATCTAAGACGAGAGGCATTTAAAGATTTATTCAAAATTATGAACTCATCGACAGAATTTCAGCAAGCTAGAACTGCACCTCATCCTTTTGAAAAAAAAATTCTTCTACTCGCTGGCTTGTCTGGGGAAAAGTAATGTTCAACATTGTAATGAATTGGGAAGAACTCAAGGCTTATTTTATTTCTGCTGAATTAGCAAATTATGACAATAAATTTAAGTCACGACTTATAAAGAAAATGCTAGCAGATCAAAGAAACTACCTTTATTTTCATTTTGCAACCCATATTGTGCAGGAATTCGAAACGTTAAATAGCCTTTTTCAGAAAAGTAAGGCAGATCCTCGCGAATTACAGAAGAATTCATGAAGAACTATTTTTGCATTATAAGAGTCTTAATAGTAGGATTTATTATACCAATAATAAGAAAAAAAGATATTTCTAATGTTGATGTTGGCATCAAATTCCTTTCAGAGTGTTATAACTACATTCAGAAAAGTTCTGATACGAAAATTAATTGCCAACAAGAGGTCTTAGATCTCAAAGAAAGATGCTTATCAGTGCGAGAAGAAGCACTTGATCAAGCTAGAAAGCGGTTTCCTTCAGTAAGAAATATATTTGAAGATCTAACCAATTTTAGCCCAAACAGCTTCTAGACCACTACTTTCGAAAATGCCTTTTTTGCATTTGGCTGAAGAAAATCACACTATTATTGAAGAACAATACAGAAAATTGCCTTTCATAGATTGGAAGGAAGAAGATCAATTTGAAGAAAATGGACTGCCCAAATATACTGAACAGTTCTGGCAAGGAGTCATGAAACATACCGATTTAAAGAACTTGCTTATTTTGCTCTGACTTGCTTAATAACACCTATTAGCAATGCTGTAGTGGATAGGATTGTTCTCTCTTTTAACATGCATAAAAACTAAAGCAAGGAATAAACTTCAACTGTCTCTCTTAGACGCAATTATTAGAAATAAAGCAGAAGTATTATCTTCAAACAAGTGCTGTAAGGAATTTGTTCCCTCATCCAAAATGGTGAAAGATTTCAAAGCTGAAATTTTATATTCTAAGGAATCCTGTACTGAATCTCTCAACAATGAAGAGGAATACTCATTTGAAGAAGAGGTTTTCATGTGATGTAAATATATTTTTAATATATATTTTTATTGGGTCATGTTTGGCGTTTGTGGATTTTTTATTTCACGACTTGGCTTTATTTGATCACAGCGATCTGGCAACCCTGACGTGAGCCGCCTAGTCTAGTGGTTACACACCCGCCTAGCACTCCAGTGATCCTGGGTTCGATCCCGGGTCCAGTAAAGGGTATGCACTACTGACGAGCTCAAACGAGAAGGAAACTTGAGTCTAGTGCTTCCAATCTGACGTGGACAAGGCCTTGCGTTCGTACCGGAATACAATCAGCGTTGCCAGTAATGAGTTGTGCTCAATCTTTAAAACCTCAACTCACGAAACAACCAAATACGAGTAAATACAGGATATATTGGTCTGTTGTTGCTTATATCACCAAAATAGTTCACGTTTACTTACCTCTTTAACTCGTCCGCGTTAAGCAAAGTAATATTTGTGATTGGCTTTTTACCGTGTGTGCTAAAATTGTGACAGTTGTGATGGGCGTGTACCACTCAATATGACTTGTGTGATTGGCTATTCTTCGTGTGTACCAATCAATATGGCATTTGTGATTGGCTATTCTTCGTGTGTACCAATCAATGTGGCATTCGTGGTCGGCTATTCTCCGTGTGTACCGTTCAATGTACCATGTGCGACTGGATATTTTTCGTGCGTACCAATCCATATACCATGTGTGATTGGATATTCTTTGTGTGTTCGATCAATCTGCAATGGCGTGATTGTACTTCTTACGTTTAGTCAGTGCGTAGTGTTAGTTTAGTCAGAGCATATATTTTTAATCACAACAATTTTTAAAATGCAAAATGGATAATATTGAGCTGTAGAAAGTAATATATGTGTACTTGTGTCAGGTCTTAAGCAAATATGACTGAGCTACCGTATGGCAGTAGACGGTACTACCTGCATTCTGTTAGCGCTGAATGTTCGGGTTCGCTGTTTATTGTTGGACTTATAGTGACAATCAATCAATCAGTCATGTGCCATGCCAGAAAGCGTGGGCGGTCATGACTCGCCATTTCACTCGATCACCTGAGTCGTGGATCAGCTCAGTGTTCCTGTCTCGTCCATATGTGGCCAAGGCATCCAGGTATTTTCCTCTCGGTCTTCCTCTTGATCTGTTCCCTTCGATCTTGCCAGTTGTCACTAAGTTCTCCAATCCATTTCTTCTTATAACATGTCCAAAATGTTGACTGTCTGCGTCTAATTTTAGACGTATAGTGACAACAATGGCCGAAAGAGTGATACGAATAGCCAATAGTGTGATAACAATGATAGACAGAAATATTAGTTACCGATAGAGTGACAATAAGAGTGACAACAATAACTGATTAGAGCAGCAACAATAACCCATAAAACGATATAATTGACCGATGGAGCGATAATAATCACCGATATATTGACAACATGACTGACAGTGTGTTAAGAATAACTGACACACTAATAAAAATGACTGAAAGATTGATAACACTGACGGCAGAGTAATAAAAATGACTGACAAAGTCACAACAATAACTGACAAAGTGATAACTGAAGAATGATAATAATGACTAAAAGAGTGATAACAACGACTGACTGTGTGACAACAATGACTATCAGAGTTAAACAATGACTGATAAAGTGCAAACAATGACTGACAAAGTGCAAATAATTACTGAAAAGTGCAAACAATGACCAATAGTGTGGCAGCGATGTCTGAAAGACTGATAAACATGACTGATATAGTGACAAAAATTACCGATAAACTGACAAAAATGACAGGTTGACAACAGTAACGGACAAATTTACAATAATAACGGACAGATTGAAAACAAAGGCTCACAGTGACAACAGTGTCCCATAGTATGACAACAAAGACTGACAGTTCGATATCAATGACTGATAGAGGGGCAACATGACTTAGGGAGTGACAACAATGACGGATAGAATAACAACAAACACTGACAATAATTGACAGGTGACAGAAATGACCAATAGAGCGACATCAGTGATTATAGTGACGACAATGAACGAGTGAAAGAGTATAATGATTGACATAATGACAAGAAGAAATGACAAAGTGACAACAATAACCGAAATAGTGACACAAATGACCGACAGTTAGTTTCACAATTTTACGTTTAGAAGAGGGCCATTGCTTTCTGTGCTACCGACGCCTCATACCAATGAAATCAACCCAGGACGGCCTGCTTTCAAATCGCCTGCGATTGACTTCGAACCCTCGACTCTATATGTCGGAGAAATGTGAAACGTGCTCACTGCCCCTAAGCCACAACGCCAGCTATACAACAACATTCACATTTTCTGTCTTTTTGTGAAGTCGCCCTACTCGCCGGGCTCCAGGTGAAGTTACGGCTAAGTCCCGAAAGATTTAAAGTAAATTACAAATAACTATTTTTATTCCTACATTTTTTTTTGATAAATAAAATCTGATGTGTGTTCACTGATTCAGTGCCGAAGGATAATATATCGTCAAATGTGACCTCCCATTTGGAACAGAGGGACGATACATCGCCATATTCGGGGTATCGTGTTATTTGTTTCGTTGCGCGATATCTTTCACAACTTAAATTATAAGTGAACGGAAATGTACATTATAATTCTTGTTAATTTGATTGTGCATTATGCTTAGTACAAACTTATTTTTTGTTTGGCACTGTATCAGTTAAAACATTGGTGTTAAGAGTGGATTTTAGCATACGAAGAGTTAAGAAGTCTTACGATAGTCCTGAAAAACCTGGACACGTGTTGGAGTTCTCGTGTAGAGTTGCTAAGGTTATCTGGTGGGATCAGTTGCTGTAGATATATAACGATTATTTTCACAAAACCTTTGAACAGATCACAAAATAAGAAAATCATGATCATTACTGTAGATATATAACAAATACTTACACAAACTTATCAACGCATCACAAAACAAGAAAATGATATTCACTGCTGTATGTATGTATGTATGTATGTATGTATGTATGTATGTATGTATGTATGTATGTATGTATGTATGTATGTATGTATGTATGTATGTATGTATGTATGTATGTATGTATGTATGTATGTATGATGTATGTATGTATGTAGTGTATGTATGTATGTATGTATGTATGTATGTATGTATGTATGTATGTATGTATGTATGTATGTATGTATGTATGTATGTATGTATGTATGTATGTATGTATGTATGTATGTATGTATGTATGTATGTATGTATGTATGTATGTATGTATGTATGTATGTATGTATGTATGTATGTATGTATGTATGTATGTATGTATGTATGTATGTATGTATGTATGTATGTATGTATGTATGTATGTATGTATGTATGTATGTATGTATGTATGTATGTATGTATGTATGTATGTATGTATGTATGTATGTATGTATGTATGTATGTATGTATGTATGTATGTATGTATGTATGTATGTATGTATGTATGTATGTATGTATGTATGTATGTATGTATGTATGTATGTATGTATGTATGTATGTATGTATGTATGTATGTATGTATGTATGTATGTATGTATGTATGTATGTATGTATGTATGTATGTATGTATGTATGTATGTATGTATGTATGTATGTATGTATGTATGTATGTATGTATGTATGTATGTATGTATGTATGTATGTATGTATGTATGTATGTATGTATGTATGTATGTATGTATGTATGTATGTATGTATGTATGTATGTATGTATGTATGTATGTATGTATGTATGTATGTATGTATGTATGTATGTATGTATGTATGTATGTATGTATGTATGTATGTATGTATGTATGTATGTATGTATGTATGTCTGTATGTATGTATGTATGTATGTATGTATGTATGTATGTATGTATGTAGTAGGTAGGTAGGTAGGTAGGTAGGTAGGTAGGTAGGTAGGTAGGTAGGTAGGTAGGTAGGTAGGCAGGCAGGCAGGCAGGCAGGCAGGCAGGCAGGCAGGCAGGCAGGCAGGCAGGCAGGCAGGCAGGCAGGCAGGCAGGCAGGCAGGCAGGCAGGCAGGCAGGCAGGCAGGCAGGCAGGCAGGTAGGTAGGTAGGTAGGTAGGTAGGTAGGTAGGTATGTGTGTGTGTGTATGTATGTATGTATGTATGTATGTATGTATGTATGTATGTATGTATGTATGTATGTATGTATGTATGTATGTATGTATGTATGTATGTATGTATGTATGTATGTATGTATGTATGTATCAGAAAGCACCGACGTTATTGATACTACTTGTTCTAATAGATTAACGGTTGTATACTTGCTTTTATTATCCTCAGTTGTGTATATTTTTCATTCGTTATCAAATTTGATTGAAAACAAGATTTTAGTGGCACACTGGTTTTAATGATACAATTCAAGAGTGTAATTTAGCTTGAATTATACAACAACAAAACACTCTTAAAATATTGAATTTCATGAAGAAGAAATACATACATTCTACAATATCTTAACATCCAAGAAAACTGGGTCGTAATAAGCATCTTGTCTGGAAAATGTAGTACTTTAGCAACACCAAACTTTACAATGGTTTAGAAAGAATAGTAATACAATGCACGGTTCCTGAAAGACGAGGCGAAGCTCAGTCAAGCTAATGGTGGATATCCTGGGTATTAAAATGAATAAGGCAGGAATACTTGGTGAAAAATTGAGAGTGTCCAACTGGTTGTAATGAGACTAACCTTCCGCAAAGGAATTATTCAAGTACTACAGAAGAAAGTTCACAAAAAGAGAAGATTACTCAACTGATGACAAGATAATCATCAATATTTGCTCACGTAATAAGAAGAGGTCCGCACAGTGACGAAGGAGTTACGGACGTAGTTCGTAATCCCGTATATCCACGTTCGAAATACAACAGCGGGAGATTTGGCAGCAGACCTCTGTGCGTTGGTTGTTTTTTTTTTTTTTTTTTACAAAATTGTATGGTGCCGGTTGTTCAGAAAGCAATGGCAAACTACTGCACGTAATCTTGCCAAGCGATCACAACAGCAAAACATGCTGGTGTTGACTGTGACGTCCTGAAAAGGATATGAATCTAACCTTTTTTAATAAGAAGAGAAAGTCTGGAAAACGTGATAAGAAGAGAAGGTCTGGAGAATGTTATAAGAAGGGAAGGTCTATAGAACGTGATAAGAAGAACAGGTATTGAAAACTTTGAATGAAGATTAGGTGCAGAGAATGTTATAAGGATATCAGGTATGGAAAATGTAATAAGAAGAGAGAGAACAGAGAATGTTATAAGAATAGACGGTATGCGTTAAAAATGTTAAAATAAGATGATGTCCTGAAAACGTCATGATAGGATAGTTAGTTAGTTAGTTAGTCGCAGTTCCAACTTCACAGCAACGGGTCGTCCCCATTATGCTCCATTCCTGTGTCAGTGAATATTACACAAAACGCTCCCCACTGCCCAATGTGAAAAGTGTAAAAGACAGGAGTCTCGACAAACAACAGCCTGCACAGATACACTGTGCATAATGACGCCGCCAGAATGTCAACACACCAGTCCCCCACGTAACACCCTGTTCATCTCTGATGGAATCGGCAGTCATATTCCTATCTGAATGTTTCCTAGATGTTCACCCACACAGTCCACGAAAATACAGTTCATCACCGACGGCAGTGGCAGTCAACCAGAAGCCAAGCAGCCACGCATTTCTGCATAAGGAAAAAACCGGTCAACTCTGGGACATAGCCACCTGCCATCACTCCGAACATGCAGTCACGTTCCAAAAAAAAAACTTGGGCAGATTCAAAAGCACTTCACAAGAAAATGATGATAGGATAAAGTCTGGAAAACATCATAACAAGATAAAGTCTGGAGAGCGTTGTAAAAAGGGAAGGTTTGGAAAAACCTTGTAAGAGAAAGTCTGAAAGGCATTATGAGAAGAGATCTAGAGGATGTTATAGGAAGAGAAGGTATGGAGAATGTTATAGGAAGAGAAGATATGGAGAATGTTATAGGAAGATACGGTATGGAGAACTTTAGGGAAGAGAAGGTATGAAGAATGTTATAGGAAGAGAAGGTATGGAGAACGTTATAAGAAGATTACGCCTGGAGAACGTTATAAGAAGGGTGGGTCTTGAGAACGTTAAAGGAAGAACAGGTCTAGAAAACGTTACCCAGAAAAAGTTAGATAGTTACATATCCTTTACAGGACGTCGCAGTCGACAACAGCATTATTTGGCTGTTTGGGAATTGTTGGCAAGTTTACGTTCAGTAGTTTGCCATTGCTTTCTGAACGACCGGCGCTCGAACCTTTACATACTTCAAATCGCCCGCAGCTGTGTTTCGAACGAAGTATGCGGGATTACGAATTGCATTCGTAACCCTTTCACCACAGAGCCCACACAAGAAGAAAAGTTCTAGAAAATGTTATAACAAGAAAAGATCAGGGAAATGTAATAAGAAGAGGAGGAATATAGAATATTATAAGAAGAGAAGATATCGGGAACGGTAAGAGAAGATAGGTTCTGGAAGACGTTCTAAGAAGAGAAGGTTTGAAACACTTATAAGACAAGGTATGAAAGGCGTTATGAGAAGAGATCTGGAGAATGTAATAGGAAGAGAAGGTCTGGAGAACGTTATAAGAAAATAAGGTCTGGAGAACGTTATAAGAAGATATGGTCCGGAGAACGTTATAGGAAGATAAGGTCTGGAGAACGTTATAGGAAGATATGGTCTGGAGAACGTTATAGGAAGATAAGGTCTGGAGAACGTTATAAGAAGATATGGTCTGGAGAACGTTATAGGAAGATAAGGTCTGGAGAACGTTTATAAAAAAAATGTCTGGAAACGTTATAAGAAGATATGGTCTGAGAAAGTTTTTAGGAGATAAAGGGCTGGAGAACGTTTATAAGAAGATATGGCGGAGAACGTTATAGGAAGATAAGGTCTGGAGAACGTTATAAGAAGATATGGTCTGGAGAACGTTATAGGAAGATAAGGTCTGGAGAACGTTATAAGAAGATATGGTC
The DNA here is from genome assembly GCA_014155875.1 of Cepaea nemoralis. Classification (NCBI taxonomy): domain Eukaryota; kingdom Metazoa; phylum Mollusca; class Gastropoda; order Stylommatophora; family Helicidae; genus Cepaea; species Cepaea nemoralis. The sequence goes on from JACEFZ010011487.1 coordinate 84,916, forward strand.
CGGAGAACGTTATAGGAAGATATGGTCCGGAGAACGTTATAGGAAGATAAGGTCTGGAGAACGTTATAAGAAGATATGGTCCGGAGAACGTTATAGGAAGATATGGTCCGGAGAACGATATAGGAAGATAAGGTCTGGAGAACGTTATAGGAAGAGAAGTCTAGAGAACGTTATAAGAAGATAAGGTCCGGAGAACTTTATAGGAAGATAAGGTCTGGAGAACGTTATAGGAAGATAAGGTCTGGAGAACGTTATAGGAAGATAAGGTCTGGAGAACGTTATAGGAAGATAAGGTCTGGAGAACGTTATAGGAAGATAAGGTCTGGAGAACGTTATAGGAAGAGAAGTCTAGAGAACGTTATAAGAAGATAAGGTCCGGAGAACTTTATAGGAAGATAAGGTCTGGAGAACGTTATAGGAAGATAAGGTCTGGAGAACGATATAGGAAGATACGGTCTGGAGAACGTTATATGAAGATATAGTCCGGAGAACGATATAGGAAGATAAAGTCTAGAGAACGTTATAAGAAGATATGGTCCGGAGAACGTTATAGGAAGATAAGGTCTGGAGAACGTTATAGGAAGATAAGGTCTGGAGAACGTTATAGGAAGAGAAGTCTAGAGAACCTTATAAGAAGATAAGGTCCGGAGAACTTTATAGGAAGATAAGGTCTGGAGAACGTTATAGGAAGATAAGGTCTGGAGAACGTTATAGGAAGAGAAGTCTAGAGAACGTTATAGGAAGATAAGGTCTGGAGAACGTTATAGGAAGATAAGGTCTGGAGAACGTTATAAGAAGATATAGTCCGGAGAACGTTATAGGAAGATAAGGTCTGGAGAACGTTATAGGAAGAGAAGTCTAGAGAACGTTATGAGAAGAATAGGTCTGGAGAACGGTATAGGAAGATAAGGTCTGAAGAACGTTATAGGAAAAGAAGTCTATAGAACGTTATGAGAAGAGAATGTCTGGAGAACGTTATAAGAAGAGAAGTCTAAATGAACGTTACAAGAAGAGAATTATAGAGAACGTTATGAGAAGAATGACACCATGGTCCATTTCATCAGGGTCCCACACTGCCCACTTCATCAGAGTCCCACACTGCCCACTTCATCAGGGTCCCACACTGCCCACTTCATCAGGGTCCCACACTGCCCATTTCATCAGGGTCCCACACTGCCCACTTCATCAGGGTCCCACACTGCCCACTTCATCAGGGTCCCACACTGCCCACTTCATCAGGGTCCCACACTGCCCACTTCATCAGGGTCCCACACTGCCCACTTCATCAGGGTCCCACATGGCCCACTTCATCAGGGTCCCACATGGCCCACTTCATCAGGGTCCCACACTGCCTACTTCATCAGGGTCCACACTGCTTACTTCATCAGGGTCCCATACGACCTACTTGCTCTCGGGCCAGCACACACCCTGGCCATTCCGTCATTGGCATTACCTGTCTTTGAAAATACTTGATGCCCAGATGTGTTTGTGACAGCAGCACTCACCTGTTGTAGCTAGGCGCTCGGTCACTTCAACGCCATCCTTCCAGCAGCTGCTCCGACATTCAGGTGAAGGTGATGTCATGCAGATTTCATCACTGTTGCAAGGCTGAAGCAGATCACAGAAAGTGAATCCACACGAGTTGTCTGTAGCATTACTGTCTACAGAATTCAAATCTGGTAGATCGACATCCAAAGGCATTACGGGCATGTAATCACTGTTTGAAGCATCAGGGTCGCCCTCGTAGTCAGCCATATTCATTGCAGTGTCAGTATTGTCTGCAATGACAAGTTTCAGTTGGTTATGAGGAGGCTACGTAATGTTAACTGATTGAGTTCCGAAGGATAATATATCGCCATTTCTGACCTCCCATTTGGAGAGATGGATGTTAAATCGCTATACTAGTGTCATCGTGTTATTTGTTTTGTCTCGTGGTATCTATCGCAATGTCAATGCTCATTGAATGGAAATTTACATAAACTTACTTGTTCATTGACTGTGTATCATATTTGGTCCAAACCTGCTGTTTGTTTAGCACTGAATCAGTTAAGGTTAGATGAACTATATAGGAGAAAGTCGTGAACACTTGTACTCTTGTTAAGGACACAAACTGTGAGACTAGTGTTACTGATAGTTATAGTGGGATCCAGAAAGTTAAGATAAATCATCGAAACTTGTGAAGTAAATTTAAAGTAGAGGTGAAACTTATGAACACAGTTTATAAATTAGTTGAGCTCGTCCTCATACAAGTCACTGAGACAGATATCATCATCAGTGTATCGTTGTGTAAATTGAGGGATGGCACCATTAAACCTTCATGAATAAATTAATCCCGTGGAAAATTGAATGTAAAGAAAAACCTGGTCTTATTTTGGTATCGTTACTTTCTACACACATCTTCTGACATGTAAACATATATTCTTCCAAGTGTCTATTCTAGTCTTAATCCGCTTCAAGATGATCTCATGTGGCGAATGCGACAACCCCTTCAGCATTGTCCGTAGACGTATTTGTCTGGCTACCTCAGTTATAGATACTCTTACATACAAATGTCACACGTCGCTGTACTGTCGCCTTGCTACTGAGTGAGTGCGTGGCGCGACACTGTGAGCTGTGAGTTTCGTGTGAAATGCTTTTGAATCTGCCCAAGGTCTTTTGGAACGTGACTGCATGTTCGGAGCGATGGCAGATGGCTATGTCCCAGAGTTGACCAGTTTTTGCCTTATGCTGAAATGCGTGGCTGCTGGGCTTCTGGTTGACTGCCACTGCCATTGACGATGAACTGTATTTCGTGGACTGTGTGGGTGAACATCTAGGAAACATCCAGATGGGAAAATGACTGCCGATTCCATCAGAAATGAACTGGGTGCTTTGTGGGGGACTATTGTGTTGACATTCTGGTGGCGGCATTATGCACAGTGTATCTGTGCGGGCTGTTATTTGTCGAGACTCCTGTCTTTTCCACTTTTCACATTGGGCAGTGGGGAGCGTTTTGTGTGATATTCACTGGCACAGGAATGGAGCATAATGGGGACGACCCGTTGCTGTGAAGTTGGAACTGCGACTAACTAACTAACTAACTAACGTCGCTGTACTTTCACCTAAAAGGATCGTTTTTCTGCACGTCACATATTCCCATATGTGCAATACTATGTAGGAGGTGTGACAAACAGTACACTGGATATACTGTGAGACGTTTAACTGTTTAACATACAAGTTGTAACATAACTGCAGACGTTGAGCGGTGCAACATAAGAGTTGTAACATAACACCGGCTACGAGGCTAAGACGTTACAGACGCAGTTCGTAATCCCGCATACCCGCATTCGAAACACAGCTGTGTTGGGCTTTTATGAAATGGTATGGGTGCTGCTCGTTCAGAAAGCAATGGCAAACTACTGAACGTAAACTTGCCCAGGAATCACGAACAGCCAAAAAAAAAAATGCTTCGATTGACTGCTACGTACTGTTAAGGACATGAATTTAACTTTTGAAACATAACGGGAGACATTTAACGGTTTAACATAACAGTTGTAACATAATGGGGGACGTTTACACCTGCTGGGGGGGGGGGGGGGGGGGGGGGAATGAGAGATAATTTACGGTATATTTCCGAAACATTTTTAGATTGTTTCTAATAATTTTGGTTTGTGGTACTTATCCCATGACGACATCGTGAGGTGTGTGTGCCGAGAAGTCATCCCAACTTCGGAGGGCGAGTATTAGGCAACCAGGGCATCTTCCAGCGTTATCACTGCACTGCAATTGTCCGCGGGAAAGCCAGCTGTTTCCTCGGACATTTGCCTGGATTCGCCTCCACCACAGTGGCTAGCAATGACCAAGTAAACGTCGCTGCGCTCACGTTGCCTTCTTCATACCCAGTTCAAAGCTTAGGATCTACTCTCCTGCACACTCTCAGCGGAAGCCAGCTCTTCCTTTTGGGCTCGTTACAGCTGCGGGGCGTGGCCCTTGCAAGACGTCTCATTCCACGAGAAGTTGTCGTTGCCGACGCTTAGCTGTAGAGGTTCGACTTCGGACATTTCCGGTCCGGGTGATAACTACATCGTGGCGTTTCCACCCGTCTGTCGCATCCGGCTTGGGGTCCCTGTTCTTACTTGATGGGGTAGGTATCAGGTCGGCACGAGACTCTAAATGTTGTTTCTGTTTCAGCGAGCGGTTGCTATGTTTCGGTCTTATTAAGAGGTTGCTATGTTTTGGTCTTATTGAGAGGTAGTTCTGTTCTGATCATATTGCGAGGGTGCTTTATTCTGGTCTTTTTGCGAGGTGTCCTTCTTTGAGACACGCTGACGTACATTGAAGGCAGAGGGAAAGGCCATTTACTGCATATCCTTGGCTCAATCATCATTATGCTTTCTCCATAGTCAGCACTAAGCCTTCTCCGCTGTCTCGCCCAGATGTCATTCCTTGGCTCAATTATCATTGCGCTTCCTCCATAGTCAGTACTGAGCCTTCTCCGCTGTCTCGCCCAGACGTCATTCCTTGGCTCAATCATCATTGCGCTCCCTCCGTAGTCAGTACTGAGCCTTCATCGCTGTCTCGCCCAGACGTCATTCCTTGGCTCAATCATCATTGCGTTTCCTCCATAGTCAACACTAAGCCTTCTCCGCTGCCTCGCCCAGTCGTTTAAGTGTCTGTGTTCTTGCATGTCCTGTTACGCCGTATTGATTTAGCACGTCGTACGCTACGTTGCAAATAAGGCCTCTTGCGCTATCTCAGCGGTGAATATCCTGACGAAATATCTTCCTGTCTCAGTCTTGTTAGAATATAGCCTATATTCTATTATAGCCTATTTTAGGTTTACCTTTCCATCTTGAAAGTGTGCTGCTCCTCGACTCTTGATTCCTACGGGTCAGTTAGTTTGATTAGTACCAACTGTTGAGCGACGCAGATCACAACACAATGTTTGTCTCGCAACTGAAACCTCCGGATTGCCATTGGTTATTTACCACGGCCTTTAAATTCTACTGTCAGTATCCTCAAGTTCTTCTTTTACCGAATAGCAGAGTTTTGCAAAACACGAGTAGAACCGTCACGTCTTATTATAATATATTTTTTTGGAAGAACGTACCCGGTGAGAGGGTAATAAAATTGTGCCTGATTGTGGGTGGTCACAGAGTTGTACACAACTTGTGAAGAAATCCACCCCGTGAGTGGGTCATAGAGTTGTACACAACTTTTGAAGGAATCCACCCTGTAAGTAGTTCCTAGAGCTGTACACAACTTATGAAAAAGTCCACGCTGTGACCCTAAAGCTCTACACAACTTGAGGATAAATCAATCCGCCACTTTTGGAGACTGAACATTGAACTGCAGTGTTGTTAAACGAGCTCGCTAACCAATAAAGGGACTGAGAATCTTTTAACAGCTGATTCATACTGAAGATAATACATAGATACATACAAGTATTTTCACGCAAGCACCATCCAAGATTTTGTCAGACAGCTTGCAAGCACCATCCCAGGTTTAGTCAAATAGCTAGCATTAAAATAAACTTCCCGTGACTTCTCTTCTTCTGCCGCTGCCTTTCACCTCCCAATGTAACACGGGCCTTCAACCACGTCAAGCTATGTGTAGACTGGGGCAAGATTGATTTCTCTTTGCAGCTAAAGGTTCCTACCGGATGAGGTGGCCAACCACATGCCAACCCTCCTTTTACGACATGTATGGTAGGTTAATTGTTAATATTCTTGTTTCTCCTTATGGACCTCGGTAACACATAGGCATTCCAGCCACGGGGCATCATATTCTTGTTGATGGACAACGACCGGTTCAAAACGTGCAATATTTTTATTCAGAAATTATAAACATCATATTTATAGATACCACACACTCTATACTTTCTTGTCTGTGAGAATGTCTATTAATCTATCAGTCAGTCAGTCAGTCAGTCAGTCAGTCAATCGGTCAGTCATGTATTGAGAAGACAGGTTTTGAAACATGCAGTGATAATTAGACAGATCGGTGGTATATCAGACCCAGCAAATTATGCTGGTTGGAATGGGACAGGGGCAAGGGGGAATAAGATCAAATGAATAGATCCAGAACACCCGGGACCGAGATCTGTGGAGAGACATGAACACTTATGACGACAGTTTGTAGGGCACATGATGTTGATGAATATGATCATGTTGGTGATGGTGTTGGTGATGGTGTTGATTATGATGGTGACAATAATGATATTCCATTCCAGTTATCTCCCATAAAGATATGACAATAATGATATTTCGTTCCAGTTATCTCCCATAAAAATCAGACAATAATGATATTCCATCCAGTTATCCCCCATAAAAATGTAATAAACCCACAATACACGGACACACTACACTGTGCCTTTACCTTGAGGGTTTGTTCCGGTCCAAGCTGGTGAGCTTACATTTACTGGCAGCTGTCGGCGACGACGACCCATTGCCTCTGCAGGGTCAGAAAGCAGCAGGGACAATAAATACAGGAACAGTAACACCATTATAACTTTCTTGAAATCTGCTCTTCAATTAAGTCCCCTGCAAACAAGAATCATTATTGTTGAATAAGGTAAGATAAACAATGTCGCTTAAAAGTCGACAGGGTCGACTTCATTGCACCGGATTTATACCACACGAATCAGTCTCTTTCCGCACCGTGAAAAGCTTCGCACAAAGCACGAACTCTGTAGCTCCAGCGACGACCCTCAGGAGTCTCCGAAAAACTGACTCCAGAACCGAAGGACGTGGCCTGGAATCGAACCTACAACCTTCGGAGCCCGAGCCAGATGGCTTGACCACTTCGCCACGGAGAATCCCCATTATTGTGGAAACTGGGAGCTGTATATGTGCACCCACTAGGCAATGGTCTACTGGCCCGGTGGTCTTGAATTCGAATTCTCACCGAAGAAATTTTAAACATTGACCCTGGGAGCCCAAAAATTACGAGACCATCCCAAGCTGATCCCAACTACACTGGGTTCCGTGAAAGGTCTTGGGAAGTAAAGGCAGCAGGTGTGATTTTTACCACATCAACCCTGGTATGAAATAAGTTTATAGAAATACGGGTCTAACACCATATACACGAGGCGCCTTAAGGGGTGAAATAATGGTCCTGTAAAAGTTAGGAGGGGACTTATAGTTGTATGCTGGGTACTGTAAGAGGAGTCGAGTTAAGTCAATAACCGACATCACGTCACACAGGACATTCCCATACGCGCTCGTTCTTCATCTTTAACTTCCAGTGAATTTATTATCAATGTTTCCAATCAAGGTGACGTGACACCATGAGTGTAGGTGGTGGAATAAGCTTGAGGACACGCGTTAGTTAATTCCTAGTTATGGTATCACGTAGGCGAGGCTGGACCGAGGATCTCTTTATGGAGAGAATGGCTACAGTCACCGAACAGTATGTTTAGTCATTCAAAGGAAATAATGACAGACTATTTTTTACACGTGTCTTTAAATTGAGATTCAACCATGGAAGGAGAGAAACATGAATAAGACAGTCCTTCAAGAATGGGAACACATTTAACTCGTAAACACTAACGGTAACTTGAATCTTGGAGAGGAAACCCTGCACTAAAAACTCACGTCCTTTGTTAAAATGTCACTAGTAAAGAGGAAACGAGGATACGAAGCCGTACTGATGCCGCCACATATGAACCAAGTGTCACTCGTGTATCAGGGACGTTGCTGAATGTCGCTCTTATCATGGCCTACCGACAGACTCTTGATCTTTAGCCAGTTCCCCTGTCTCATTTATTTTGATGTTAAATGTGTCTTTCAGGTCCCGAGTCCCAGCCTTCTTGCTGATCGAAACCCGGAGTATTCTTCCCGAAACTATGGTTTGTGGCGAAGTGATCAAGCGTTTTTTAAGCATTCTGTCCAAGCCTGTGTGACGTGTAATGAGGCCACAATATTTTAGCTTCTAAGACATCATGCCGCAAATCGTCTATATCTTGTTCAATGTCAGTATGTTTCTTCTTCTTTATCCACGGCATCCTAAAAATGTTATGTGGCATTTAAGTTCTCCCGTTTCTTGATTCGTTTGATTTTTATTATTTTTTTTTTTTTTGTTGACGTAACTGAGTTGTGTTAGTTAACAGCAGAACTGATATAGGTTGCGCTTTTCGGCCGACACATCTGATCGTTTGCGAGTGTTTGTTGACCTGATTACTTAGCCTCCTGGTTGTTTCAGAGATCACTATCAACAGGGTTTAACATCATCTGTGTCCCTCTGTTCACTTGTGACAAACCTACTGGCCAGTCGGTGACTGCTGCATGTATGCCATTTGTTCCCCAAGGGGCACCTAAGTAAAGCAATATCCGTGTTCATTTGTAGTGATCCCGAAATTGTCTATGACTCACTTCCATATGTAGCCACATTATGTGTCTAATATAGACACTGAACACGAACTGTAATTGAGATCTCCTCTCTGATAATATATTCTAGTAGTTTATCAGATTGCTAGTCTTGGCGTTCCCCGGAAAGATAATCTGCATATGAACTAATAAGGTTATTACATTCTACTGTTACTTTGGCGGCAACATGTGCTGTTCTTGGCACGAGCTGTCGTGAATCATTCGTGTTTGGCAACTGGCGATTAGTAATCGCAAGCGTGCCACACGCCAACTCTGTAGCTTTGAAAGCAACACAGACACACACGTACGCGTGACCATGCATACACATACACACGTACATTTTACTGTTCCACCTGCCTCTGGGTCTATTTACCTTTCAGTATATCTATCTATCTATCTATCTATCTATCTATCTATCTATCTATCTATCTATCTATCTATCTATCTATCTATCTATCTCTGTCTGTCTGTCTGTCTGTTTGAAAATCTATCTATCTCTCTCCCTGGCTGTCTGTCCGTCCCTCCGTATGTCTTTATGTCTGTTTGTCTGTCTGTATGTCTCTCTATCTCTGTTGTTTTCTCTATCTGCATGTCTACTGGCTGGCTGACAGGTCCGAATGTCTGTCTGTCTGTCTGTGTGTCTATCCGTCTGCCTCTGTCACTCACTCTCTGTCGTTTTGTCTATCTGCATGTCTGTACGTCTGAATGACGGCTTGTCTGTCTGTCGCTGTAAAGACAAAACACAGTTTATTTGACCTATAAGTATCTCGGTCTGTCAGTCAAGGTGTCTATTTCTATATCCTTCTGTTCATTCGTTCAGGCCTTCTCATCTATTCTTTGGGTATCGTGTATTTTATGTTAACATTCTGTGTGTGTGTTATGATTTAGGCACCGTGTATTTTTATGTTAACATTCGGTGTGTCTGTTATGTTTTAGGCACCGTATATTTTATATTAAAATTCTGTGTGTGTGTGTGTGTGTGTGTGTGTGTGTGTGTGTGTGTTTTATGTTTTAGGTACCGTTTGTTTTATGTTAACATTCTCTTCACCTTATGACAGTTATTTGTATTTCTTAACATTAGGCAAGCGTTCCCAGACATCTCTAATTCTCTGTCTGTCTATCTCTCTCTCTCTCTCTCTCTCTCTCTCTCTCTCTCTCTCTCTCTCTCTTTTCTCTCTCTATTTGTGTCTATCTCTCTCTGTCTCTCTGACACTGTCTCTCTCTCGCTCTCTCTCACTGCCGTAGAGAGAGAGAGACAGAGATAGATAGATAGATAGAGAGAGAGAGAGAGAGAGAGAGAGAGAGAGAGAGAGAGAGAGAGAGAGAGAGAGAGAGAGAGAGAATGTGTATAAGTAAACTTTTGTTAGTGAGTTTGTGATTGTGAGTAAGCAAATGTGTATGCGATGAAGTGTGTATTTATGTGTTATTTGAGTGGGTGCTTAAATGTGAGAGTTTGAGTAAATGATGTAAGTATGTATGCAGGATTGCATGTATGTGTTTATGAACGTGCGTGTGTACATGCGTCTGTCTGCCGGCCTGTCTGTCTCATAACATGGTAATATGCATTGTTTATGTTTACAATATTCATTTGATAATGTTTATTTCCCATGTGAATGCAACATGCATAATTGATGAACGAAGGATGAGTGATTGGAAGGGCCGAATGTAAAAGGGGCCTGCATGCCCAATTTGTGACCCTTTGAAAATAAAGTTCGTTCGTTCGTTCGTTCTTTCGTTCTCTCCTCTCTCTCTCTCTCTCTCTCTCTCTCTCTCTCTCTCTCTCTCTCTCTCTCTCTCCCTCCCTCTCTCTATGTCTATATGTCTGTATCGCTGTTCCCTATCTCTGATTCTCTCTCTCCATCCCCCTCTCTCCATCTCTCTCTCCCTCCCTCTCTCTCTCTCTCTGTCTTTATGTCTATATCGCTGTTCCCTATCTCTGATTCTCTCTCTCCATCCCCCCTCTCTCTATTTCTCTCTCCCTCCCTCTCTCTATCTGTCTATATGTCTATATTGCTGTTCCCTATCTCTGATTCTCTCTCTTCATCCCCCTCTCTCCATCTCTCTCTCCCTCTCTCTCTGTCTATATGTCTATATCGCTGTTCCCTATCTCTGATTCTCTCTCTCCATCTCTCTCTCTCCCTCCCTCTCTCTGTGTCTATATGTCTATATCGCTGTTTCCTATCTCTGATTCTCTCTCTCCATCCCCCTCTTTCTCTCCCTCCCTCTCTCTCTCTGTCTATATGTCTGTATCGCTGTTCCCTATCTCTGATTCTCTCTCTCCATCCCCCTCTCTCTATTTCTCTCTCCCTCCCTCTCTCTATGTCTATATGTCTGTATCGCTGTTCCCTATCTCTGATTCTCTCTCTCCATCCCCCTCTCTCCATCTCTCTCTCCCCCCCTCTCTGTCTATATGTCTATATCGCTGTTCCCTATCTCTGATTCTCTCTCTCCATCCCCCCTCTCTCTATTTCTCTCTCCCTCCCTCTCTCTCTGTCTATATGTCTATATCGCTGTTCCCTATCTCTGATTCTCTCTCTCCATCCCCCTCTCTCCATCTCTCTCTCCCTCTCTCTCTCTGTCTATATGTCTATATCGCTGTTCCCTATCTCTGATTCTCTCTCTCCATCCCCCTCTCTCCATCTCTCTCTCCCTCCCTCTCTCTCTCTCTGTCTATATGTCTGTATCGCTGTTCCCTATCTCTGATTCTCTCTCTCCATCCCCCCTCTCTCTATTTCTCTCTCCCTCCCTCTCTCTATGTCTATATGTCTGTATCGCTGTTCCCTATCTCTGATTCTCTCTCTCCATCCCCCTCTCTCTATTTCTCTCTCCCTCCCTCTCTCTATGTCTATATGTCTGTATCGCTGTTCCCTATCTCTGATTCTCTCTCTCCATCCCCCTCTCTCCATCTCTCTCTCTCCCTCCCTCTCTCTATGTCTATATGTCTATATCGCTGTTCCCTATCTCTGATTCTCTCTCTCCATCCCCCTCTCTCCATCTCTCTCTCCCTCTCTCTCTCTGTCTATATGTCTATATCGCTGTTCCCTATCTCTGATTCTCTCTCTCCATCTCTCTCTCTCCCTCCCTCTCTCTGTGTCTATATGTCTGTATCGCTGTTTCCTATCTCTGATTCTCTCTCTCTCCATCCCCCTCTTTCTCTCCCTCCCTCTCTCTCTATGTCTATATGTCTGTATCGCTGTTCCCTATCTCTGATTCTCTCTCTCCATCCCCCTCTCTCCATCTCTCTCTCCCTCTCTCTCTCTGTCTATATGTCTATATCGCTGTTCCCTATCTCTGATTCTCTCTCTCCATCCCCCCTCTCTCTATCTCCTCTCCCTCCCTCTCTCTATGTCTATATGTCTATATCGCTGTTCCCTATCTCTGATTCTCTCTCTCCATCCCCCTCTCTCTCTCTCCCTCCCTTTTCTCTGTCTATATGTCTATATCGCTGTTCCCTATCTCTGATTCTCTCTCTCCATCCCCCCTCTCTCTCCATCTCTCTCTCTCTCTCCCTCCCTCTCTCTCTGTCTATATGTCTATATCGCTGTTCCCTATCTCTGATTCTCTCTCTCTCTCTCTCTCTCTCTCTCTCTCTCTCTCTCTCTTTCTCTCTGTCTATATGTCTATATCGCTGTTCCCTATCTCTGATTCTCTCTCTCCATCTCTCTCTCCCTCTGCCTATATGTCTGTATCGCTGTTCCCTATCTCTGACTCTCTCTCTCCATCCCCCCTCTCTCTCCATCTCTTTCTCTGTCTATATGTCTATATCGCTGTTCCCTATCTCTGATTCTCTCTCTCCATCCCCTCTCTCTCCCTCTCCTTCTTCTCTGTCTATATGTCTATATCGCTGTTCCCTATCTCTGATTCTCTCTCTCCATCCCCCTCTCTCTCCTCCTCTCTCTCTGTCTATATGTCTGTATTCGCTGTTCCCTATCTCTGATTCTCTCTCTCCATCCCCCCTCTTCTCTCTCCTCTCTCTCTATGTCTATATGTCTAGTATCGCTGTTCCCTATCTCTGATTCTCTCTCTCCATCCCCCTCTCTCCTATCCCTCTCTCTCCCTCTCTCTCTCTCTGTCTATATGTCTATATCGCTGTTTCCCTATCTCTGATTCTCTCTCTCCATCCCTCTCTCTCTCCCTCCTCCTTCTCTTGTCTATATGTCTATATCGCTGTCCCTATCTCTGACTTCTCTCTCTCCATCCCCCTCTCTCTCTCCATCCCCTCTCTCTCCTCTCTCTTCTCTGTCTATATGTCTATATCGCTGTTCCCTATCTCTGATTCTCTCTCTCCCCTCTCTCTCTCCCTCCCTCTTCTCTGTGTCTATATGTCTGTATCGCTGTTCCTATCTCTGATTCTCTCTCTCCATCCCCCTCTTCTCTCCTCCCTCTCTCTCTCTGTCTATATGTCTATATCGCTGTTCCCTATCTCTGATTCTCTCTCTCCATCCCCCCTCTCTCATCTCTCCCCTCTCTCTCTCTGTCTATATGTCTATATCGCTGTTCCCTATCTCTGATTCTCTCTCTCCATCCTCCCCTCTCTCTCTCCTCCCTCTCTCTCTGTCTATATGTCTATATCGCTGTTCCCTATCTCTGATTCTCTCTCTCATCCCCCCTCTCTCTATTCTCTCTCCCTCCCTCTCTCTATGTCCTATATGTCTGTATCGCTGTTCCCTATCTCTGATTCTCTCTCTCCATCCCCCTCTCTCTATTCTCTCTCCCTCCCTCTCTCTATGTCTATATGTCTATATCGCTGTTCCCTATCTCTGATTCTCTCTCTCCATCCCCCCTCTCTCTTCTCCCCCCTTTTCTCTGTCTATATGTCTATATCGCTGTTCCCTATCCCCTGATTCTCTCTCTCCATCCCCCTCCTCTCTCCCTCCCCTTTCTCTGTCTATTGTCTATATCGCTTTTCCCCTATCTCTGATTCTCTTTTCCCACCCCCCTCTCTCTCTCCATCCCCCTCTCTCCCCCCTCTCTCTTCCATCCCCCCCCTCCCCTCCCTTCCTTTCTCTTCTATATGTCTTATATCGCTTTTCCCCTATTCTGATTCTCTCTCTCCATCCCCCTCTCTCTCCCCATCCCATCTCCCCCCCCCCCCTCTCTTTTCTCCATCCCCCTCTCTCTCCCTCTTTTTCTCGGGTCCTATATGCCCCTATATCGCTGTTCCCTACTCTGATTCTCTCTCCCATCCCCCCTCTCTCTCCCTCTTTTTTCTCTGCTATATGTCTATATCCCCTGTTCCCATCGCTGTTTCTCTCTCTCTCCTCCCCCTCTCTCTCCCTCTCTTTCTCTGTCTATATGTCTATATCGCTGTTCCCTATCTCTGATTCTCTCTCTCCATCCCCCCTCTCTCTCTCTCTCTTTCTCTGTCTATATGTCTATATCGCTGTTCCCTATCTCTGATTCTCTCTCTCCATCCCCCTCTTTCTCCCTCTCTTTCTCTGTCTATATGTCTATATCGCTGTTCCCTATCTCTGATTCTCTCTCTCCATCCCCCTCTCTCTCCCTCTCTTTCTCTGTCTATATGTCTATATCGCTGTTCCCTATCTCTGATTCTCTCTCTCCATCCCCCTCTCTCTCTCCATCCCCCTCTCTCTCCCCCTCTCTCTCTCCATCCCCATCTCTCTCCCTCTCTCTCTGTGTCTATATGTCTATATCGCTGTTCCCTATCTCTGATTCTCTCTCCCCCTCTCTCTCCTCTCTTTCTCTGTCTATATGTCTTTATCGCTGTTCCCTATCTCTGATTCTCTCTCTCCATCCCCTCTCTCTCTCTCTCTCTCTCTCTCTCTCTCTCTCTCTCTCTTGGCTATATGTCTATATCGCTGTTCCCTATCTCTGATTCTCTCTCTCCATCCCCCTCTCTCTCTCCATCCCCCCTCTCTCCTCCCCCCTCTCTCTCTCCATCCCCATCTCTCTCCCTCTCTCTCTCTGTGTCTATATGTCTATATCGCTGTTCCCTATCTCTGATTCTCTCTCCCCCTCTCTCTCCCTCTCTTTCTCTGTCTATATGTCTTTATCGCTGTTCCCTATCTCTGATTCTCTCTCTCCATCCCCTCTCTCTCTCTCTCTCTGTCTATATGTCTATATCGCTGTTCCCTATCTCTGATTCTCTCTCTCCATCCCCCTCTCTCTCTCTCCATCCCCCTCTCTCTCTCCATCCCCCTCCCTCTCCCTCACTCTCTGTCTATATGTACTATATCGCTGTTCCCTATCTCTGATTCTCTCTCTCCATCCCCCTCCCTCTCTCCCTCTCTTTCTCTGTCTATATGTCTATATCGCTGTTCCCTATCTCTGATTCTCTCTCTCCATCCCCTCTCTCTCTCCATCCCTCCTCTCTCTCTCTCCATCCCCCTCCCTCTCTCCATCTCTCTCTCCCTCTCCCTCACTCTCTGTCTATATATCTGTATCTCTGTTCCCTATCTCTGATTCTCTCTCCACCCCCACCCCCCCTCTCTCTCTCTCTCCATCTTTCTCTCCATCTCTCTCTCTCTCTCTCCATCTCACCCTCTCTCCCTTAAACACAATAGACAAGTGGTGTTAGACCCATATTTCTATATAGGTAACAGGAAGCTGCCATGGATATGTACGGTGGCAGGAACACAACATGTTATAGACCTGAGCGCACAGGGAAGTAGGTGTCTAACTTTCCTCCCGGTAGCGAACACCGACAGCTGACATCGATCCTTGTATGACCGCGCTCTGTCGCTGCCAGCGTAACGTCCTAACCACTAAACCTACCCGCTACATACAAATCCTAGAAATACTAAATGTTCTTGTTCATTGGAGGTTGCCATCGATGTCTTTTAACAGATTCTGTACCAGACAAAAAGTAGGCTTGGAACAAATAAAAACGAATGACGGAAAAGGGAAGTAAGCGCGTGTTACAGTTATGACTTACAAGTTGTTAATTTGGTAGCAGAAGTGTTGTATTACAACGCAAATGACAACATTTCGGAGATATAAACGCCCGCTTCAAATCGTTTAACGACGATTAATCATCCCAC
The DNA here is from genome assembly GCA_014155875.1 of Cepaea nemoralis. Classification (NCBI taxonomy): domain Eukaryota; kingdom Metazoa; phylum Mollusca; class Gastropoda; order Stylommatophora; family Helicidae; genus Cepaea; species Cepaea nemoralis. The sequence continues at coordinate 100,262 of JACEFZ010011487.1, forward strand.
GACATCTGATCAGTTAAAGCCACTAGTTATATGACCGGAAAATGTAACACGGACTTTAGTCCACTAAGGGGAGGAGGCGTGTACAAACTATGCGACCTCTGACCTGGAAACGGAAAGTGACACAAAGTCAACCGCATTGAGCGCACAAAAGTAAATACCCAGCGTACGGAGAGATTTGTCCTGTGCCTGGCTGTTGTGCATTTCATTAACTGTTAAAACAGTGCGTTGTACATTTCGTTTCCGCAAAGCCTAAAACATGTTGACAAAATGTTCCCTGCTCGCTTAATTTGTCTAAGTTGTTTCTAATTATGGTAACGTGGGTGTGTATGCAGGTGGATGATAAGCCTTCCTTGAGATGACATCTTTCTGGGGGTGTTGAATATATTATCACCTGCGCTGTCCGCATGGTACATGCTGGTGATGACAAGCCCGTGTTTTGAATCATACTTCTTCCTTTAACGATAGGCTGTCGCCATTTAGAAGACGCCAGTTCGAATTCAGTGTAACTATTGTGTAGGTCATTGTCTATTGTCTAGTTCAATATATATGTTGTCTAATTCAATGTATATAGTGTCAACTTAAATGTGTCCCCTGTCTAATTCAAAGTGTCAGTTGTTTATTTCAATGTATTTTGTTTACTTTAGCATATCTGTTTTGTTCAATATATGTATTCTCCAGTATCATAAATCTATTGCCTTGTTCAAAGTACCTATTGTCTATTTCAATCTATCTATTTAATTGTTCAATATACATATATATATAATGAAGTTAATGTGTTTGAGTGTTGTGTCTATTCAATGTAACTTTTGTCATGTTATTTGTATCTATTATCAGTGCCTTCTTATTTAAATTTGGTTTATCATATCTTCGAAGACTATCGCTCTTGAAAAGGTATACTTACACAAAATGGGAATCAAACACAGACTCAGAGGTCAGCATGGCTGAATGGAAAAGAACTTGCGTTCTTAAACATCCGGTGTGCTGATTCCGACGTAAAGGGATCAACCCCTAAACCGGACAGTTGGACTAGAATGTTGACTTCTCCTCCTTGACTTGGGGACGTAAATTACAAGTATCTATGAAGTCTGAATGGATTCGCCCGATAGCGAGGGGCCACAGGTAAGGCTAACCCACATGCAAAATTCAATTCAGCGCTACTATAAATAGTTTGTGTGGACTACGCTTGAGTTCAAAACAAACGAGCACCCAAAAAAAACAAAAAAATTCACTGACAGACACCGTGAGAAGCTTGAATATTTTGCATACTGCTCTGGAGGGCTTGCGCGGTGGCACAGCGATTAGTGCTCATGCCGGCCAAGACATTAACTGATATAGTGCCGAAGGATAATATATCGCCAAATGTGACCTCCTATTTAGATAGAAGGGCGATATATCGCCGTACTGGGATCATCGTGTTGTTTGCTTTGTTTCGTGGTATCTTATACAATTGCAATGCTCAATGAACGGAAATTTACATTATACTTGTTAATTTGATTGTGTACCATGTTTGTTCAACCTTACATTTTTCTTGGCACTGAATCAGTTATTACTAGTTCATTTTCAAGCAGGGAGTCTTTGTGGCGAAGTGCTTACGACGTCTGCCTCGCGCTCCGATGGTGTGGTTTCGATTCCGACCTACGTCGTTCGGTTCACTTGTACACTTGCCACGGAGACTCCCGGGAGTCGTCGCTGGAGCTACGGAGTTCGAGCCTTGTGCGAAGCTTTAGGGAGGCCGCCCTGTGGAAAGAGACCGAGCCATATGGGATAAAACACTCTTGCCCTTTAAACCCTTTAAACATTACCTACATGAGGCAGTATTATTATATCCCACCTGTACGGCTCTGGAGTCGATCCAGCCTCGTAAAATGGCAGTAAGCAAGAAAGGTACCATTTTGTACACCTGAAGGTGTATAGGGCATCATCATCATAGTCATCAAGTGCCCTGTCTGCAGGCGCAGGCGTTCATATCTTTCCACAGATAGCGGTCTTTGGTTTTCTGAACCAACTCTGCTGATGACATTTGCCCATGCCACCGCCTCAGCCCACAATGTTCTCTAATGTCTATCTTCCCATCATGTGACCAAAGAAATTCGTTTGCTTCTTTCTACGTGTTGTAAGTAGTGTTCTAGTTTCATTAGCCTCTTTCTGACAATCGTTGTTAGTTACTCTGGCAGTCCAAGGAATTCGCAAGATTCGTCTCAGGAACCCCATCTCTGTTGCTTCCAAGTTCTATCTAATTTCTTCATTTACATTCCAATATTCACGGCCATACAGCAAAACTGTTTCTGTTTAGCTTCTCAGCACTCTCCTTCTTACATTCAATGATAGTGACTTATTGCATAAGATACTTTTCATTTTCTTAAATGTAGCCATTGCTTGCCCTATTATGTTCTTAATCTCTGGTTTGCATCACCCATCTGATGTTATAATTGCCCCTTAGGTATTTAAAATTATCAACTTGTTTAAGAATTTTCCCTTCTATTGTCATTTCACAGTTTGGAGTCCCCCTTTCTTTTCTGTGATATAACCATTGTTACTGTTGTCTTGATATTCAAGGCTTTCTTTGCAGTCCTCGCTACTACTATGTCCAACAATTGTTGTAGATTTATTTGTATTTTCTGCCTATAAAACTATGCCATCTGCATGGCCTAAATTGTTTATATTGTAACTTCCGATCAGTATTTTCGATTTTTTTTTTTTTGGATCACTTTCATTATTACTCTACTACAGAGAGAGAAGAGATCCGGCGAGAAAACACATCTCTGTGGTATTCCTAGCTGTATTTGTTCATACTGCCCTCTTTATTCCCCATTTTAGCTGCAACTTTTTTATTCCAGTAAATATTCGTTATTATTCTGAGATCTTTCCTATCAATGTTGATCTCTTCCAACGTTTTAATTAGTGCATCATGGTTTACCTTATCAAATGCCTTGGTATAATCTATGAAGCTCAAGTATATAGGATACATTGGTTATAAAAAGCTGTAAAGTTCCTTTGATGCGCTTTAAGTCGCATTTAAGCAAAAGATATTAGCTCCATAGTTCGATAGAACAACTGCAGTCGGGGGTGATGTGTTCAGTATGGCACCGGTCGTCTTTCACTTTCCAAAACAGTTTGTGGTACAAATTTTAGGTTGGGTCTAGCAATGGCAAACTACTGATCGTAAGCTTGCCAAGAAACCACAGTCAAACAATGCTGGGGTTGACTGCGACGTCCTGTAAAGGTATGCACCTAACTGGCTAACTACCCGGAAACCAAAATAATATTTAAAAGGACAGCTTGTTAAAACTGAACAACAGTACATACATTAAAACAATGGTATGTCCTTGCGAATATTAGTGAAATAAATATCAGATCCTACCTCCTGAATGAAGAACAGGAACAAGGAGAGAGTAAATTTCAAGCACTTGTCATTAATACTAGATAAGAAATGCTTCGGTGTGCTCTTAACCCACCAGTGACTGCAACTGAGAAGAGTGGATATATGCATGTAGACATTGATCTGCTGTTGACGCTGTTTTCAACGCAGGCTGTGAGAGCATACATACAGTTAGTTCTGAGGTGATTAAGCAGAGGGGCTCTTTGAAGCATGTGCTCATATTATGAGGTAGAAATTATTGCACACACACACAAAACAAACTTAAGCAGAGGGGCTCTTTGAAGCATGTGCTCATATTATGAGGTAGAAATTATTGCACACACACACAAAACAAACTTAAGCAGAGGGGCTCTTTGAAGCATGTGCTCATATTATGAGGTAGAAATTATTGCACACACACACAAAACAAACTTAAGCAGAGGGGCTCTTTGAAGCATGTGCTCATATTATGAGGTAGAAATTACTGCAGACACACACAAAACAAACTTAAGCAGAGGGGCTCTTTGAAGCATGTGCTCATATTATGAGGTAGAAATTACTGCAGACACACACAAAACAAACTTAAGCAGAGGGGCTCTTTGAAGCATGTGCTCATATTATGAGGTAGAAATTACTGCAGACACACACAAAACAAACTTAAGCAGAGGGGCTCTTTGAAGCATGTGCTCATATTATGAGGTAGACATTACTGCACACACACACAAACAAACTTAAGCAGAGGGGCTCTTTGAAGCATGTGCTCATATTATGAGGTAGACATTACTGCACACACACACAAACAAACTTAAGCAGAGGGGCTCTTTGAAGCATGTGCTCATATTATGAGGTAGAAATTACTGCAGACACACACAAAACAAACTTAAGCAGAGGGGCTCTTTGAAGCATGTGCTCATATTATGAGGTAGACATTACTGCACACACACACAAAACAAACTTAAGCAGAGGGGCTCTTTGAAGCATGTGCTCATATTATGAGGTAGACATTACTGCACACACACACAAAACAAACTTAAGCAGAGGGGCTCTTTGAAGCATGTGCTCATATTATGAGGTAGAAATTACTGCAGACACACACAAAACAAACTTAAGCAGAGGGGCTCTTTGAAGCATGTGCTCATATTATGAGGTAGAAATTACTGCAGACACACACAAAAACAAACTTAAGCAGAGGGGCTCTTTGAAGCATGTGCTCATATTATGAGGTAGACATTACTGCACACACACACAAAACAAACTTAAGCAGAGGGGCTCTTTGAAGCATGTGCTCATATTATGAGGTAGAAATTACTGCAGACACACACAAAAACAAACTTAAGCAGAGGGGCTCTTTGAAGCATGTGCTCATATTATGAGGTAGAAATTACTGCAGACACACACAAAACAAACTTAAGCAGAGGGGCTCTTTGAAGCATGTGCTCATATTATGAGGTAGAAATTACTGCACACACACACAAAACAAACTTAAGCAGAGGGGCTCTTTGAAGCATGTGCTCATATTATGAGGTAGAAATTACTGCAGACACACACAAAACAAACTTAAGCAGAGGGGCTCTTTGAAGCATGTGCTCATATTATGAGGTAGAAATTACTGCAGACACACACAAAACAAACTTAAGCAGAGGGGCTCTTTGAAGCATGTGCTCATATTATGAGGTAGACATTACTGCACACACACACAAAACAAACTTAAGCAGAGGGGCTCTTTGAAGCATGTGCTCATATTATGAGGTAGAAATTACTGCAGACACACACAAAACAAACTTAAGCAGAGGGGCTCTTTGAAGCATGTGCTCGTATTATGAGGTAGAAATTACTGCAGACACACACAAAACAAACTTAAGCAGAGGGGCTCTTTGAAGCATGTGCTCGTATTATGAGGTAGAAATTACTGCAGACACACACAAAACAAACTTAAGCAGAGGGGCTCTTTGAAGCATGTGCTCATATTATGAGGTAGAAAATTACTGCAGACACACACAAAACAAACTTAAGCAGAGGGGCTCTTTGAAGCATGTGCTCATATTATGAGGTAGAAATTACTGCAGACACACACAAAACAAACTTAAGCAGAGGGGCTCTTTGAAGCATGTGCTCATATTATGAGGTAGACATTACTGCACACACACAAAAAACAAACTTAAGCAGAGGGGCTCTTTGAAGCATGTGCTCATATTATGAGGTAGACATTACTGCACACACACAAAAAACAAACTTAAGCAGAGGGGCTCTTTGAAGCATGTGCTCATATTATGAGGTAGAAATTACTGCAGACACACACAAAACAAACTTAAGCAGAGGGGCTCTTTGAAGCATGTGCTCATATTATGAGGTAGAAATTACTGCAGACACACACAAAACAAACTTAAGCAGAGGGGCTCTTTGAAGCATGTGCTCATATTATGAGGTAGAAATTACTGCAGACACACACAAAACAAACTTAAGCAGAGGGGCTCTTTGACGCATGTGCTCATATTATGAGGTAGAAATTACTGCAGACACACACAAAACAAACTTAAGCAGAGGAGCTCTTTGAAGCATGTGCTCATATTATGAGGTAGACATTACTGCACACACACAAAAAACAAACTTAAGCAGAGGGGCTCTTTGAAGCATGTGCTCATATTATGAGGTAGACATTACTGCACACACACAAAAAACAAACTTAAGCAGAGGGGCTCTTTGAAGCATGTGCTCATATTATGAGGTAGAAATTACTGCACACACACAAAAAACAAACTTAAGCAGAGGGGCTCTTTGAAGCATGTGCTCATATTATGAGGTAGACATTACTGCACACACAAAAAAAACTTAGAGAGGGCCCTTTT